>JARKIF010000091.1:0-125988 GCA_029378245.1 Roridomyces roridus
GTACATGTGTTGGTCGCGGACTCGCTCATGATGCATGATGGTTGGCACAGGCACACTCATTGTTAAGACGGTCTCCGGCCGCCATCGCTGGGGGAGCGCCCTTATAACCTACGCTGCCAATGCGCCGCGGCGCAGAGGCATGATTGGCACGTGTGGTAGAATACACGCTGAACTCGTGTTTAGGTAAATTCACCGAACCAATCGTTCCCTCTTCTATTCTGCCACGCACGATGCATATTCTCTTGAAAATATGTCCGATTGAGGTATTTACAGCCCGCTAAAGAAAACCATGCACTAAGTTCCCCACCAGCAACTCCCCGATTCCGCGACTCAGCAAGGGGTGAAAAGCTGAGGATTATCAAGCGACTGGTAAGTCTGGCCTCCGACCACCGCTACGAGGTCAAATGTCACGATACTCGCGTCGACGGAGAGGAACCCATCATTGACGACGAAACTCGCGCTGTAGGTGTCGTACAACGGGGAAGTCGAGTTGCCCGCATGCACAAGCGTTGTGCGGATTGTATTTTGCTTGAAAGCCAAGGTGCCTTGTTGATTCGACGTGAAGTGGTAGTCGACATAGGCATCGGAGACGGCGCCCATGTCGTTCCGAATCTAAACAAAAAAGATGAGGAAGGAGAATATTCTTCAAGGCTTCTACTCACCACAGCGTTGACAGTCGAGTTCTTGTTCACCGCCCCGTGGCAGCTTTCCGCATGCCGGAAAACAACGACATCCTGGAAAGGGAACCCAGCACCGCCGTTGTCAGCCGTAGTGAGCGCACTCTGCGCGTCGTACGCCCACTCGACAACAAAGGACGAAATACCCAAAGATGGATCGAGGTCAACGTCAAACTGGAAGAATTGCAAGCTGCCAAAGAGACTTGTAGCTGCCAGGAAGTCGGCCGAGACGGCGGGTGTTGTATAACTTGGAGAGGATGTACCGTGTCGGTCCGTCCATACGAGTCTGTTGAAGAGTTGAGAATCTAGTTCACTGAAAAATGGCAGACGTACTTTACGGGCATATCGAGCGGGTTTGCCGCAGCCGCTTCATCAGACGTGCCGAATATCTAGAACTGGTCAGAATACTTCCAGAGCAAACGAATTACATACCCTGATAGATCCCGAAAATTGCAGCCCACCGGTCGCATTGAAGAACAAGTTCGGCTGGTAGGGCTTGACCGTCAACGGTTCGATGACATCTCCCAGTTGGACGCTCGAAGGGACCGTGTTGAGCATCCGCTCGAGGAGCTCGCCGCATCGCGAAATGAACAAATCGGAATCCCCAGCGAATTCACGCATCGTCTGGTTCCCGTCTGACCCAAAGATGGCTGCATCTGAATTGGAGTTTAAGATCAGCGGGTCGACGGTGGATCCGTTGATGTATTGGACCGCACTTGAACTTGTTCAATCCAAGGACTGAAATGGAACAGACGACTCACATGCGGTTGTCGTAGACACCAAAAGTATCGTCAAAGTGAACGACTCCTTCTTGGTTATCGGGCGTAATGGCGTTGGTGACGATGGACGGGAAATCGACTTGATGAACTCCACCCAAAGTATGTCCGCATGCGACGAGACCTGGGTAGAGTGAGTGAGGGTTCGTGTCAGAGTTTTCTTCTGGATCGAACCTATCATTTCCGTGGCGTTGAATCCCTGCCTAGCAAACTCGCTAACATGGGTTTCAAGACTTTCCGTGGGCTGGGGAACACCTGGCGGTCCCGCCTCTGTGGCATCTATGCGTCCAGGACGGAAAGGGATGCTCGGTCCACCGCAGTTCTTGATTGCCAGAGTAACACTTGAAGATAATCAGCTTGGGAACTCGAGGAGACTGTTAAAACGCACCCCAAAGAAAGTATATCTGAAACTACAGACCTGTAAGTGTAAAAAATGTCTTTTTGAAGAAACCACTCACAGGAGAAGTGGCTGGTTTGCAAGACGTTGAAGAACGACATGGTCGTGTTGAACGCAGTGCCGATATTTTCCGGTCTATCCGTCTCGTATCCAATGGAACCGTCGAGCCCACCGAGCCCAGTCGCGGAGTCTTGCGTCGCCATGTCGTGGTAGGCACTTTCATGTTCATCAGAATAGACATAGGATTCGACGAGAAAAGTACAAACGTTCTCAACCATTCCGCGACCGTCTGGCGCCCGGTTCCCGACGGCGGCTGATCAGAAGAGTCTCCTGGCGAGAGCGTGCAAGGGCTGATGCTGTCCACTATACCGTTGGCTGCAAAACCGACGGCAATCGTGTACGCGTCTTCCAGTCCGTCGAGTTGCGGGTTGGGCCAGATGTAAGCGAGTGCCGCTGGTAAAGTAAGGAGGAGTGAAATCCACTTCATCTTGGGTTTGTATGGGCGCCGTTAGCGGTATTTAAAGACGGGCAAGCAGTCGACAGCGTGTAGCTGAACCGGTCAATCGAAGCCGTCGCTGTCTGGACTGTACAGACCGTGAGTGTGATGGCTTTCCGAGGTCTACAATTCGAGCAGGACGTCGACAAGTACGAAAATAGTAGACCGGCCGTTTGAGTGGATAGAAGCATGGATAGGACAGGGCAGACCACACGGCACGGTCTGCATCAAAAATGGGCGGGCAGTTTCCACCGATGGCGTCGGTTTGAAGTGAGCTCCGTCGGACTTCAGATCTTCAGATGTCGTAGTCGCCCCCCGGCGGCGATGTGTACGCGTGTCATTCTCCCAAGTGGTGGTTAACGCCAAGGGTGAAGCCGGTGAAGAACGGATCCAGTTCCGTTGATTGTATCATGATGATGATCATTCCAGCTTGACCACAACAACCATCTCCTCACGAATTCCAAAAAGACCTCTCAAGTATCTGTCTAATGGACCTGCCGACTCAAGTGCTCCCTCGGCGCCCGCACTTGCGCTCATATGGCAGCCTGAGAAACACAAGCGTAGAGTCCATCTTTTCGACTTCGGACTGGAAATCAACTCGATTCACATTTCAGACGCTACTTCACGGGACAAGGCTGACGACGAACCTCGGACAAAAGACCAGGTAGATCCCAATCCCCGAGCGTTCTTCAAACCCCATGCATACAACACGCTGGCCTGATCCACCCCTCGCGCTCGAGCCTGGGCCTTTGATATTGTCTCTCCAGTGAGCACTTGATTGTTATCGAGACATCAATGACCTTTGCTCCAGGACCCTCTTGTCTCTTCACAGTCCAAGCGTTGCGTTTGGGACCTCTGTGATTGCATTGGACCCGAACCTCGTTCTTTTCACCTCGTGTTCAGAATTCAACAGTGGGGTGGCCACGAGGCACTGCCGTTTGTGTTTCCGACTATTCATTTCATTCAAAGCGTACTTTTTTCCTTTGCCCCATGGTATGGATTTGACATCCAGGGACACCAATCCACCCGCCTTTGCGCGCAAAGTGCAAGGCACGGAATCGAGAGTGCCCTTTCCCGGCGCCAGCTTTGATTCGCCATTCATCAGAAGGCTCCTCCTCCCTTGATCTGAAGTCACCGTGAAATTTCTTCGACGCAACGCGTTTTTCAGCCTTTGCACGAGCCAACGGCGTCTCCCAAAAAGGTTGCATATTTGATCTCACTCTGCAGGCCCGTTCTTTATGCGCGGTCAAAGTGCCTGCTTGAGCCGTTGTTGGGCCATTATCCCGACCTGTTTAAAAGGAGACCTCAAGCGAAGGCAGAGCAGCATCACCGCACTCCTCAAGTTCTTTCTCTCTCCCTACTTACGAACCAACCCATCACACAAATGCAACGCTACCAGCCCTACCAACCAACAGCAAATGCCGCTTCCAGCTCCACGGTAAGTAAATACCATTTGCACAAAGACATAAAGCATCCATCTTACACTCCCGACTAGAACTCCAATGGGGATTCTCCTCCGCGCCGAACTCCGTGCACCGTCTGCGGGAAATCCCTCGCGCGTGCAGGAGACCTCGCGCGTCATATGAAGACGCACGATCCGAACAAGGAGCAGCTGTAAGTCATCTTCATTTCTTTTGTTCGTTTCCCTTTCAGTTCAGCTATCTACTAAAATTTATTTCAGGATGCACTCATGCCCGTACCCCGATTGCTCCCACAAGACCCTCCAACGCTCAAACCTCCAAACTCACATTCTCACTCAGTGCGTCTCTTTCTCTTCCTCCCTTGTCTCTTCCTTGAATTAATCGAAATTCAACCAATAGCACGACCTACCGCCCTCTCACATGCCCCTACCTCCTATCCGACGGCACGAGATGCGGATTCTCAACCGGAGACCCGTCGTCGCTCCACCGCCATAAAAAGCGGCATGAACCACAACCGCAGAGTCACGAAGAGCAGCGTTGAGGTGTACTTACTTTACAGTACTCTGGAGGGAGTCATAGTGGTGTTTGTAGTTTAGATATCGCGTCGCATGGATATAAGGGCAATCTATGCATATGTTCAAAAAGCGTTCTTTGCAACTGAGAAATTCAGAAGATCGAAAGTTCAAGTCATAAAATTGCTTGTCATGTTACAATGTCACCAAATCCTCAAACTACATACATACATTTCCTTTCCTTTACTTCTTCGCAGGACGAATCGGCTCCACAAACGGCTGTTTATCAAAGTGCGCTGTGGAAGCCATGAGGAAATTCGGCTTCGTCCCATTGCCCTGTGAGTCGTTAGTTCAAAGTGTACATGTAGGAGAGCTGGGTTTAAACTCACGATCATGGACACTGGGAAGCCAGGATCGAATGGAAGTATGCTCTCGAGATACTCGATCTGCTCGGGTGAGAGGGAGATGTCGAGCGCCTCGAGGTTGGACATGAGGTGCTCGACCTTGCGGCCGCCGATGATGGGGAAGCAATAGGGCGCCTTTTGCATGACATACGCGATGGCGACGGCCGTGATGCTCTTCGTGCCGACCTCTTTGGCAACCTTCTCGAGAGCGGCAGACATCTTCTTCTGGTCCTCGTTGCGTTCCCACCCCGGTCCCATGAGCGTGCGGCCCTTCTCGCCATTGGCGCGGCGTTCCTCTTCCTCGGCGTCGGTGCGTAACTTGCCACCCGCGAGAACGTTCCAGGGCGCGAGAGCGAGTCCTTTGGGTGTTTGAGATGATTGGAAGTGGAAGATGGAAAGCACGGCTCACCGTGTGCGCGGGCCATCGGGATGATTTCGCGTTCAAAGGACCGTTCCATGACATTCCAGGCGCCTTGATAAATCACAAAGGGCGACTTGCCGTGGTCGCGCGCGTACTGGTTCGCCTGTGCCACGATCCAGGCTGGAGTATCAGACACACCCTGTAACGTCTGAGAAGAGGCGTTGCAAGGTGTAGATGGTCTTACCAGATACAAGACCTTTCCCTGTACGACGAGATTATGAAGGCCGTTCATGACCTCCTAGACGCTCGTATGCCAGTCCCACCAGTGGACGTAGAGGATGTCGATGTAGGTGGTGCGGAGCTTCTTGAGACTCGCATCGACGCTGATGTGCATGGACTTGATGTTGTTTCCGAGATAATTGACTTTGTTCACGGGGTTGTCCTGGCGAGCCTTGAAATTGGTCGTGTACTTTGGAATGGCTTGAGATGAACTGCGCGCGCGTAAGCTGAGAAACACACCTTGGTCGCAATGACAAGCTGGTCGCGGATCCCCCGACTCTCCGCCCATTCTCCAATGAAGATCTCAGACGTCTCGTCCTGGCTGCAGATAGTCAGCAAGACCCTCCTACGCTCCAAAGACACGTACTAGTTGTTGGCGGCATCAATGAAATTGCCGCCCTTTTCAAAGAACGCGTCGAGAAGCTTGAAACTGGATTCCTTGTCCATCTCTCCCATTCCCAAAGGACCCCATTTGTCGCCGATGCTCATGGCCCCAAGCTGCAGTGGGGAAACATGAATACCGGCAAGTGGTGACAGTGTGCGGTAGAGAGCGAGTTTGCTGGCTGGGGGCGGAGCGGGTTCCCAGAAAGACATGATGGTGGTTGGTGGTGAAGTTATTTGGGCTGGTCATTCAATCGGAAGCGTTTATATAGCATGGCGGCTCGCTCCGCATAGTCGCCTAGAAAGATGAGGAGATACAGGAGGTCGGGGCCCGGGCTGAGAACTTGATCGACGCTGCCGTCATCGGTCGCCTCATGCTGCGTGCCACGACCATCAAGCACTCTAGGACTACACTCACTCCCATTCTACGGGTGTCCTCGGTATACATTGCTCAAGGAAACTGCTACCAGCTAACAGATATCCAGAGACTTGCCATTCCCATTCACCGGACACTATCTACCTCGAAAACCGCGTCGAGACCAGCCCCGACGCGTGTTTTCAGCAACACTCTCCGCGGCTACTCAACCGCTCCCTCTGAAGCTGCTATCGACGCGTCGGAACCATCTCAAGACGCGGAACAAGCAGTTGCAGCACTTGTCGACTTCCTGGAGAAAGCCAGGTCAATAAACCCTCCAGACGATGCTGGCCGTCTCATAATCTCGTACGCTATCATATACGAGATTATCCGGTTTCTTGCACGACACGGAGAGGGCTCAGAGGCGTATCTTGCGGTGCGTGTATCGTTCACGAGCCATGTGAAGAATATAACGTCAGGAATAGGTGTTCATGAACTCCGAGGCCTCTGAGGAGTCGATTCTCCAGCGTGCGAGAAACACCATCCTACAGGGGACACAGCTCCTCGTTTCCAGGTTCTCTGGCGTACCAGCTACGTCCCCGCTGCGGAACGCACACCCACAGATATTCGGTCTGTTTGGCGCGCTGGAAGTCCTCCTCATGGCTCACGAAGTCGAGCCGCAGCCGTGGAGGGACTTTTGGGGGAGGGCGCAGCCGCTTTTATTGGATCTGGCTGCACAGTTGGACGAGGCGGGCTTTGGAGCAGATTGAGATTCAAGTTCTCGATAAAAGTATAATTGCGTACGGACGCTCCTACAGAAAGATTACCCTACTCCCGTTTCGCTCTATCGGGGAATCTGTAAATCTGGCTGAGGCCTAGGACTAGGCTCAGCGCTCCGAACCGACTTCAACGTTCAACCCCACAGCATCTCATAAAAACCTCATACGAGGTAGGCAATCTTGACTAATATACGACCCACTACAAGCGCAGCGCAGCATCTGGGTGTGCTCCGCAAACGACTGCTAGAAGCACCGCACCATTCTCGATCCCAACCACCTCCACCTTCAAAATGACCGCGGTTTGCGTCGCGGCTCGAGAGGAATACCGCCGTAAACCCAATCGCCCCCCATAGCCGCTCCGTTCCAATCCATGGGCACGGAGTTCGTGAACTTTTTGCAGCCTCCACTCATGCTTTTCCTGTATGTCTTGGAATGTCGCAAACAGTTCAGCAGGTGCATCGTCCTCCGGAAAGATGGCAGACGCCCATTATACGTCGAGAATTTACATAAGGACCGGAGCCATTGCGAATTGCAAGATGAAAAACGACAGTGGAAGTTGAACGCAAAGGAGGGAGACTCGTCTGAATGATGACGAATGCGATCTGCTCGGGAAGAAAGTGACGATAAATTTATAGAGAGACAGGAAGACGGGAAGCTGAACTATTGCGCGGTGCATATCGTGAACACTTGAGGTGCCCCCGTGGTAAAAGTACCAGACCCTGACTCCAGAGTATTCAGTTGAGTTTGGAAGTCGAGCAGATGACGCTATGAAGCCAGAATTTCCTGAATATGTGGATGTAATGACCCGTGAAGGCGAAAAACCCAATCTTGCAGCCCTTGCGGAACGGTGTTCCATCTGAAGAGAAATTCGATGCTACCCCACGCTGCGAGGGAAGCCTTCTTCACCATGAGGATGATTGGTGTTACTAGGCCCGGGCCGCCGACGACTTGAGGCTTGTCGAAGTTTGGGAAGTAGAGGTGACTCGGATGTGCAATGGGAGCTAATTGGCTGAACCTTTAGGTTTAGCTACTCTGGGGAATATCGACTTTGCGAATCATGATTTGATTCATCTGTCCACATGAATCACCGTGATCCCTGAGTAACAAAGCCAGCAGATGATCTCGTTGAATAGTTCAACCTCCATATGCAATGTCCGGATACAAGGCTAAAGCTCGATGTTCTGCTTGCCAAAAACCATCCCACATTTTTACAGTTCAGGGCAAGCAACTGGGAAGCTCCGAAGGAGACCTTGCTTGCATGATTTTTTGTCTCCCCTTTTATACCTGGAGCTGGTGTATCTACAGACAACTCTGTGCTCAGTAAAGTTGTGAAACACGGATCGGTTGGCAGGCCAGAAAAATGTCAGAACGACAGTAATGATTTCGAAACACAATTCAACATGTGCTGCTTGAAGCTTCAGCTGGGCTCAGATATATTCGCCAAGTCCAACCGCGGTACATATCGTATCGGCCTTGGTTGCAACCCGAGCGCTCCCGGCTCTGCATGTATGCCTTGTCTCCTCGCGCTCGTCCCAATACACACCGGTACCCTGCTGGGATTACAGAGGAACACAGCATTTGCTCCGACGAGGATGGTCCTGAGTTGTGTTAAATAAGAAGCAACCACAAGAATGACTGACATACTGGATGAAATGTCCAAGGGGTTGGGTCCCGGTGACAAAATAGACCGGTGTCATGGAGGCGATCGGAGGAGGAGAGGCTGTGAAGCTGGACGACAAGATCAGTTGCGGGTATTTTGAGAGGCATTGGCGCACCCCGATACAAGATTACTCTCAAAGGTGGAGATCATACCCTGCGGCGCCCGATCCAGTAGAGTGTGGTGGGGATGACGCGGCCAGGTGCTGACCATAAGCGGCGGCTGATAGGAAAGGATTGCGGGGTAAAAACCCAGCAAACTCCACACAGATGCACCATGCTGACCGACGCCAAACATATCTCAATTCTCGCCAACGAACACCGTGCAAAAGAAGGCGATTCGGAGGGGGAGTCAAGCCTTTAGCGGGCCGACTCAGAGTGCAGCAGCAGCAAGAAGAGAGGGGCAAGAGCTCGCTGCAGTAGTCGCCTCGTAGGTGGACTGGGGAGTAGAGTGTACATAGGTATCTGGAAGAGGGCGATGGAGAATATGCCGAGGGAGTTGGAGGTTTTCTCTTCCGATGACCGAAAGTAATTGAATTGGTGCCGGTGGTACACCAGTGTCGACTGAGGGGAAGATACAGAAGGGTCGATCGAGGGCTTGAGCGATGCTGCGATAGTGCCGTACTTCCTAGCCATCGTAGCCAAGGACCGGCCCGCGAAGTTAGCGCGAAGCATGTTGCTGGTCTAGCCTTGAGAGCATTCAGCTTGGTCCCGGCGGCCTTGGACGTAAGTAGAGCAAGGAAGCCAAGTGGCAAGGGAAGGTACTTAAACCTGGAAGGAATGGCGTTGATCCGAAATCATGTGATGATCGGAAGCCTCGTCGGGTTACATCCGGATTAGGTAATTAAGGGTCTCCAGAGACCTTGACAAGCAAGGTAACGGCACAGTTGGGCACCAGGCCTATGACATTTGACGTGGGAGAAGGTTGATATTCATCTTCCGGATCTCTGACTCCAATCGGCTGTGTCGGTGTTGTTGTCTTTAACCTTCTTTTTGCCTTCTTTGACTCGGAAATGCTGGCTTTGCCAGCAAAACCCCTTGCTTGTTGTGCATATTAGGGTGGGGAGAAAAGGACAGTGTTGAGTTTGTAGGTCAGTACAGTACATCAAGTTCAAATCAAGTTGGTAACCCGAACAAGGTGCATCATTCAATTGATGTCTACCCAACTTTTGGCCCCTTCTTTGACCCCTTCGGGGTGTCATACGAAAAATTGGAACGATACAGAGAAGGTTTGGTGGTCTCTGTCAAGGAAATGACACACTGGCCGCAAGCGTGTTTTTGGCGCGAGTTCGAGCCTTGGTCAAGGTTTTTTTTTTTTGTAATTGTGATTTTTCGCTTGCCAGTTGCCTTTTCAGGCTTGGGAACAATATTTGGGGTGCGTGTCATTGGCACCAATATTGTCAGCGTTCATGTGTCATGTTTTCGGCCATCATTCCGTGCATCCATTACCCGCAACCTCAATGACACGCATTCCACCAACCTCCCGGACAGAGCTGGGCGGTTCCCAATTACACGCATTACCCAACGACACTACCGCTCGCCATTCGAGGACCCTTGCCGCAATCTTTTGGGACGTTATTCGGGCTGTACTCGTGCATTAGCATCCAATGACACGCATTCCCAACACACACTTTTGAGACGCTTTCCTCAAGCATTCGGGCCATGTATCAACCTCTCATCGACGATATCACACCTTCACCTTGCGGTTCCCAATGGCGGCACTTCCCGACGCTCCTCACTCGCTCGGAGACGAATAACCGCGCTACGCTCTCACCGACGATATCACACTTTCTCGATTAGCCAACGACACTCGAGACGAGAACGCTTTCGGGCTCTTCTAGACGAGCCACTGTCCGACGACGCCCGCACCAACCAGGCTCGACTTTGAGCACCCAGCTCTCGCGATGTTTTACGGGTCGTGTACTCCTCGGTCAGTCTGCATGGCAACAATATCACACTTTCTCGAGTAGTCTCTCAGCGGTTCCCATGACACTACCCAACTACGCTAGCTCTTCCGACCCATACACCCGTCCTCGCTCGCTCATGAGACAAATAACATCGGTCATGGCAACACGCTCGTCATTGTCTCTCACCGACGATATCACACTCCATGCACGACTTGGACTTTCTCGAGTCGTTTCCCCAGCACCCAAACTAGAAGTTCTCAAGATGACCTCGTACTCCACACAACGCGAATACGCTACCAACTTGGACACGTCTTCCCATTCCACCAAAGTACCGTCGTCTTCAACTACCTGCCTTTCAACAACGCAGTCAGCCAAGTCCACAACCTCCGCAGTTACAGACAGCCTCCATACGTTCCATGTAAATATGTATGGCAATATCGTCTAGCCTTGCCGTGTCTGTTTGAACTTTGCTGCTGAGCGTATCTCCCTGGCATCTTCCGCGGAGCGGGTGGTCGTTGGTGTCTGTATTCCGCGGAGCGGGGTGGCTGTTGGTGTCTGTATTCCGCGGAGCGGGGTGGCTGTTGGTGTCTGTGTTCCGCGGAGCGGGGTGGCCAATGGTGTCTGTGTTCCGCGGAGCGGCAGCCATTGCCGATAATGATGCCGCTGATGCCGCCTCGCCGAAGAAAAGTGGAAAAATTGCACTAAGTCCACATTTCGTTGTGTCTTGGTGAAATTTTTCGTCTCGCTGCGCCAATTTCGAGAGCACCGATTATTGTAGGTCTGTGGCTTTACATCATGTGATACCATCAATCTCTCTTTCAACTTTCGTTCGTCTGGTTCAATTTGAATAGATTTACCTCGACGGTCGCAGAAATCTTGGCAGAATACCCCTTGGAGATCTGTAAACTTGGCTAGCAGTCTCTTGTGGTCCATAACAGTACAATACTCGGGTTGACTGTCTGATCAACTTCTATTACTACTCACATCCGAACACTGTTACTTCATGCCGCCATCGCCACCACCACCGCCCAAAGGCAAAAGGTCTCGCGCAGAGCTCCGCGAGGAGCGCGGCCACACGCAAGAGACGCTCACCAACCTCGTCGTGGATCTCAAAGACAAAAAGGCACTTGCCGTCTTGGCGGCTCCCACCATCGCAGCGCATGCGCAAAGCCGCAAGTTTTTTCAAGAGTACCTCGGCGAACTCGACCACACTCGGTTCCCGAATGTCGACTTTGCCAACATTCTGGAGACTGGCGCGCCATCGCCACCAATCGGTAACATCCTCTTCCATCCCATCCGCCGCAAAAGACTCGAGCCCTTTCAGAGCTTATCAAGGGCTTCATCGACTTTGAGGCACAAAGCACACAAGGACTCATCGAGGACAGAATAACCGTCACAACCCTCATCAACAAGGTTGCCCACTTTCTGGGAATGGTACGCTCTTCCAACGTTGGCATTTCTCCAACTCACGCTCGACCAGCTGCCAAGGGCCACTGGCGTCGCCGTTCCCGAAGGCGTCTCGTTTGAGCTGCTCGAGGCATGTCTTTTCCATTCCTTTAGTACTCCTGCTCACTCTTGGCACCAGTACGCAAGAGGAGAGTGCGCGGTCAAGTACGGACTCACCACAAAACAACGAGCCCGCCCTGTGGCCGACGGTGTCGATGTCCGAATCGTTTTGACCCAGTTATGGTCAGAAACGGATCCTATCCTCTCCACTCGACTCGTATGTCTTGTATCCATCCCAAACAAACCTCACCTTTCTTCACAGCGACTGCAAATTGCAGTATTCATGCTCTTGTCAGCCTACACTGTTACACGGCCAGGCGCTGTCGTTGAATCGAGTAAATACAAGGGCTCGGGGGAGGCAATGAAATGGGGCGTACGTTGCTTTTTATTTATCATGGATCCTACCCTCATTGCGTCCAGGACATCGTCTTTTACACCCTCCCCGCAGGAGAAAGGCCTGAACCCGAGGAGGACCAAGTCATCATCAACAAATCGGATATCTCCAAGCTTAGAATCACCGTCAAAATCATCATCCGGCTGCTCAAGGGCAAACGACAAGACGAATCCGCCATGTGAGTTCATCAAGATCAATCCAACGCCGCCTCTTGCTAAACGCCGCCTCTTGTAGTCTGGAGGTTCTATCCGTGCAAGAAGCCCTCGCGCAGACCGGCATGTGCCTTGCTTCAGGCCTCCTCGCTCTCGCCATCGACGACAAGTGCTTCAAAACGTTCTCGACTGTCCAAGAGTTGCAGCGTGCCTTGGACAATCCCAAGAACAAGGACAAGTCGGTTCAATTGGCCATGCACGAGGACAAAAAAGGCATCCCCGTCCTCCGCGCGATCGACCAACACACGCGCGTCGTATCCCCCAACCAGCCCTGGCGCTATAACGCCATGCACTACCAGCTCGCTATGTTGGGTCTTCGCGCGGGTCTTGAAGGCGAGTGAATGTTTCCATCGCTTTGCTCCTGCTGATGATTCCCAGAGAAACTTCTGCCTGGTGCTCTTCGTCGTGGTGGCGCCAATCTCATGGACAAGGAACTTACCGCCGAGCAGCGGAAGCATCACATGGGGCATAATACCAGGTCCCGCATCTTTGTGCGTTCCATCTGGGCCACAAGACTCCACACTCACGTTTTTCTAGTCGGCGTATGTCAGCAAACTGTCCATGACAGACGTTCAAGGCCTTGTCCAAGGACGAGAGCAAAACCTTGCGACGGTTCGGGTGCGTACATTGATTCAATTTGCTTCGGCCCCAGTGACAAAGCATCAGGCTGTCGGCCGCATGAGCCTGACTCGCGACACCGACGCCCCGCTCGCCGTTTCTCCAGAGACGCGCCTCAAAATACGGGCCGAAACCAATGTCAAGGCCGCACTAGATGCAGAACGCGCAGCTCGGGACCTGTGCATCCAAGCGCACGGCTCTGTCCCAGCAGCTAAAGCCTCGAGTTCCCCCGAGTGGTCGGCTTTCCACGGGGCGCAGTTGAAGGCACGCGCCATTTACCGGCGAAGGGAGAAACAGTGCTTTGTCGTGGAGCGGCGCGAATGGTTCGGGAACCGGGACAGCGGCCTGTTCGAGGATGAGGGTCCTATCACCGCCGTTCCCGAGGAGGAAGATCAAGAGACCGATCAGACGACGGAGGAGCTCGTTGATTCAATTCAAAATATTGATTTTAATCAGCTCACGGGAGAGCAGTTCGTCGACTTGACGAGGCCTCAAGAGCTCATCATCGAGCTCGCCACACGGGATCAGGAACAAGATGACTCGTCCACGCCCGCCCCACTCCCCGTTGCCGCCGTTCCGAGCCGCGTGACTCGTCGTGTTGCGTACGAGTACAATCCGACCACCGACTACCCTCCCGACCTCTGCGCCAAACTCTTCGGCGATCTCACGGGCTCCAGCCTCGCGGGGGTCAAGCTACTTCTCAGTCTGCCGGCGAAGAAGACCCTGCGAAAGCTCGAATTCACAGGAACACACTATCCCGACGAGGAACCCACGGAGACGATGGGATGTCCCGTCAAGGGCTGCGCTACCGATCTCAAGTGCGAGAACCTTTTCGACTTGCTTTGCTCGTTACTGATTCAATGTACAGGGGATTGAAGACGACATCTGATCGGGTCATTCATGTCCACAGCTGTGTCTCCAAGGCGAAGCTTGCTGAGGCAAACACCCGACGGGAAACCCTCGCCCCGCTGCAGGAAACTTGCCAATGGGGAGGTTGCAAGCAGAAGAGCACGACGTACGACAAATGGCTCGATCACTGGCTCAAGCGAGTGAGTCGCTGGGACAAGAGCGTCAAGCATAAGTGCTTGATGGAGGACTGCGACAGCCGCGACGAAGAGTATGTAATCCGAATTCCGCGCGATTGTCGATATTAACCAGCGACTAGGTTCACTGTGGCCGAGTTGCGCGACCATCTCTGGGTCGATCACGCCATCCCCACTGAGAAACGAGCGTTCGTCGAATATTGCTATATATGTTACGCGTGGTTCTCGGAGCGAGGGGAGTGGGAGTCTCATTGCCACGATCACTTCCAAGACTTGTTTGCGCCATACACCGGCGGCCAAAACGACATTGCCTCGTTCCGAGGCTACGTGGGCCACGTCGATACCGGATTGTGCAAAAAGCCCGGCATCTGTCCCTTCTGTGTCTGGAACACGGATCTGGAATGGTCAGAGCGGATGTATCAGTCAGTTCACGCTCCTCATTCTCTTGCTGTCGCTGATCCCGAATCAGGTATAATCGTGTTTCCCTCGTTGACTCCCACATTACCAAGAGTCACTTCACATCCGACCAACTCGATGTGTCGGGCACCTTCATATGCCCCGCAGCCGAATGCAAGGCCACTCTCCATGGCGGCGTCGCGTTTGGCAACCATCTTATCGCGGTGCACAAGATCGCGCTTGTCGGGAGGAGAAACGGCGTTGATGGGGCGTTGCCCCTCTTGCCAGAGGGTGCGACGAGGCTGAGCTTAGATTATAGCGCCAAACGGCCCAAGTCGGTGAGTATCACTTTTTGAATTCCGACAAAGTGCTCATTCCGTTGTAGGCTCCAGAAGTCGAGGACGCGCGCGCGCTTCTGGCCGATTACTTTGCCGGCGTGCAGCTGGACTGGGATGTGGTGGGAGAGCCGTTGGGTGAATATGATACAGATTACGATACGGATGAGGACTCGGAGCGAGTCTGATAGCATTTTTGTATTCACTTCGAGCAGTCGAGTCGCCAAAAAAATGTGTATCATGTATGCCGCCTCGGAATACAGACTTTCGAAGACAGTACGCGCCTCAGAACGCATTATCGCACCCTTCTAGCGCACTTGTTCGAGTTCACCTCCGAATCCACTTCAAAAGAATCAGTCTTTGGTCGAAAAGAGAAGAAAAGAGGCGCAACGCACCAAGTCTCTGCCCGTAGAGCCTCGTAGCGCTTGATGTCACTCGCATCCAGCTCGGAGAACTCGTCGTCATGCTCCGTCTGCAACTGGTTCGTTTGGTGTTCATCCTCCACAAGCTCTGCCTCAAGAGCCTCGACACGGTCGTCCATCCGTTTTTTCGCTGCCTTCTCCAATTTCAGAAGCTCCTCCTCTTTTGCGGCCACAGTCTCCACGGACTCCTCTTGCGTTTTGCGAGACTTGCCGCGACCTTGAGCCTGCCCTCCACCTTGTTTGCTGCCTGAGCCTCTGGGTCTCCCCCGCGGCTTTTCTTTCAGGGTTTGCACGTTTGTGGACATGGACGTCACGGATGAGTGTATTTTATGTACAAAGAGTGTCTACTCGTAATAAGAGTGCCTAGTCAGATTGAAGTCCGGGCGAGTAGTGTAGGGAACAGTAGGGGGTGCGGTTGCACGATGATAGTGTGGCTCCGCACGGAACCCCTGGGGTGGGAGTGCACTGCCCGATGCATGCGATTGAGGATAACCGTGGTCCGTAAAGGACGGATGCTGCTGCTGGTGGTACTGTATGTTGGACGATGCATGCGACTGAGGAGTGACGTGGTCCGTAAAGGATGGATGCTGCCGATGATATTGAATAGGAGAGGCAAAAGACGAGGTATGCGACTGAGGAATGACGTAGTCCATAAAGGACGGATGCTGCTGCTGCTGCTGATATGAGGACAAAGTCGGGGGACGGGACGGCTGTCGAGGCATGTTACGGTCGGTGGACCACAGAGAGGAGGCGTGCGGCTGCGTACGAGCAGCGTGCTGGGGGGCGCTGCCCAAGGAGTGGACCATGCGATCTGGCGGCTGCGGACGAGCAGCATGAGGGTCATATCCACCGTTCTGCAGCAAGCGGTGCCCAACAGGAGGGACTGGCTGGCGGTGAAGGGAGCGCTGATCAGCGTCTATCCTTCCTTCTTGCACCAAGCGGCGGCGAGCAGCCTCAAATGAAAATGGGCGAGGCCCAGAGCCGGGGGACGTCAGTAGAGCGACAACAGGCCGGCTAACGACCTGGTCGCGCGGCCTCTTGGTGGGCGGGGCGGGGCGGTGGGACGAGGTGCTGCTTTTTGACGGGCTAGATGGAGCGCGGGATCGCTTTGCGCTCGTGGGTGTAGTTTGAATGATTGGGGTATGATTGGATGACGACTGCCGATTGGTCGATTTGGGCGATTTGCGGTGCTGTACAGTAGATGAAGGAATACGCGCCGGTGCTGCAAGGAATGTTCGCGGAGATCCCAACGACGACACTGCGATGGTTTTGCGATCGGCGGAGAAAGAAGAGACGGTGCGCGAAGGCACTGCTGCAGGGGAACTGGGCTGCGGTGCCGCCAAATGTGGAGGCAAAGTTGCGATGACTCTGGGAGAAAAGATGGTGCGAGAAGGCGCTGCCTTTGGGGAAATCGGATGCAGTGCCGCCAATTTTGGAGGCGAGGTTGGCATAACTGTGGGCGGGATGACTTTGGAATCCGCCGAGAAAGAAGAAACCAGGCGAGAAGGCAGTGCTGCTGGCGAGATGGGCTGCAGTACCGGAGGTGGAGGCGGCGCGGCAGGCGCGGGGGTGGCGGGAGGGTCCGGAGCCGGACTGGGAGGGGCAGGAGGCGGACTGGGAGGGACAGGTGAACGAGCGAAAGTCATCTCCGTGTCGATGGGTACAGCTAGCGACTCTGGAATAATGGTATCGGATGTTTTGGGCTTGGCCTTGATGGCACGAATTGCCTCGAGATCTCTGGCCAGTGCGGCCTGCTTGGTCTTTTCCGCCTGGATGGCGAGCTGGAGGGTGTGGACCTTAGCTTTGTGACGGGTGATGTGGGCAGCGAGACGCAGCGCGTCTTTATCTGTAAGCGAGGAGAGGGCTGCCTGGGTCCTGGAGCCGGCTGGGGTACACATCGTGAGTTGGGAGGAAAGGAAATCGACAACTACCACGCACCAGTCGACGTCTTTTTGGCGGATTTAGTCGCTTTGGTGGCTCCTGACGCGGGGCCCGTTACAGGAGCTGTAAAGAGGTGTCAGACGACTCTGAGTACCAAGGATTGGGAGGGAAGGCGGAAAGCACCTTGACCCGATCTACGCGTCTTGCGCGACGATTTCGGGGCTGCGGACTCAACGGGATCCTCCTTCCCACTGTCCGAACTGTCTTCTATGGGCCGTGCGCGCGGCGGCATGGATGCGAGGAGGAAGACGCGGAGAGGAGTAAGTGTGCAAACAACTGCAAGCTGAAAGTTGAAAGAGGAAGTTCACCTGATCATGGGCATTAGCATGGCCCTGCACAGATTAGCATGGCCCCTGCACAAGGATGACACGCTTTTCCGGAGTGGTAGACCTATGGGTCTCAATATTTATGCATTTTTGAACAATAGAACCTTGTGCAGGGGCCAAGAAAAACACTTTCGTGTATTTTCACCTCCGAGGCCTCCAATAATCATTCTTGCCGCTTGAGTTTTCATTTCACATTGTACTCACATTGATTCCGAAGAGAACTATCAGAATTACTCCAAACATTGTGGTTCGAGAGCAATGAGTTCAACAAGTTGCATAACCTGGTCCAAGCAAATCATCTGTTCACCAGGGACATCACAAAAAGGATGATAAGGGACTGAGAGAGGACCTTGGCAAGCAAGATAATAACATGTTCTGAGTGATGATTAGCAGGTATGTATTAGCTCCGAACATCAATGCTTGAAGTTGAACTCAACAATCCCTCAATGACAAATGTTACCCCAGCCCTCGATCCTCGTTGCGTGCTGGCTCCATGGATCTTGCGGCACCCTCCCCGGACTGTATTTCTGTCTGAATACTTTCTGAATAAACCTTGATCTCCAGTGTACTTCCCCTGATTAGTGGGCTTCCCTGCACTCAAGGATTTTTCTGAAAAATGAACCACGTAGTGCAGGCAGTGCTGACCACAGCCTGAAGTCCGCAATGTAAATCTACCTGTTTGGTAGACATGCTGAAATTGCCTCCTAACTTGCCAGTGCTTTCCGGATGAACATCATTGCCCTCACATTCCAAGGTTCGACAATCTTGCATTCTGCTCCAGAGTCCAAAGAAGACAAATGGAGTTTAAATTCTGGTCGGTTGACACAACTAAAGGTTCAGCCAACCGCCTCAAAGAGGCCTAATCCATCTCATGGGAGTTTGAAGACGATTATGGATAGGCCCATATGGCACGCGACCATGGATCCCAGGATCTGAATCTGAGGCGCGGAGTTGCTGGTGGGGTTCTATCTACTTATCCTCTTTACTGGGCGGTACATACCTGAATCGGACATGGACTTGTGTACAAACTGTGCATTGTGGTAGATAGAAGCTGCAGAAAAACGCGTGTTCAACGTGTATTCTACCACACGTGAGCATGTCTCTGAATCAGCAAATTATTTACGCACCCAGCAAATGTTGGTCGGTAACAATATAAGAGCGCGCCGCTGCCTCAGGCCTGAGACCGCCTTATCGATGAGTGTGCCAGTCCCAACGTCTGCGAGCTGGTCGCATTACATGGCGGCCGACCCTATGAACGACCAGGTATTGTGAAATCCAAATCGTCTATCATTCATTCAAGCTAATCGACCGAAATGAATCAGATAGCACCCCCGACGCGCTACCTCTCAGAGTGTCGCTATCCCGGACGGAATGTACCTCCTCCGAGACCGAGAGCCACAACTACAACTAGGGAGCCCATCCAGCTCCAGTTCCAGTCGCAGTCGCACTCCTTCCCTCGTCTTCATGGCCCCACGATTAGCCAGGGTGCCTCTCTCCCCCAGCAACCGCCTCATCCGAGCTCCAAAATCGACCTGGAGTCGCACGTCAAATACGGCACGTCATGGCTCTTCCACGAGCTCAAGATGAGCGAGAGTCGGTGCGAGGGCCTCCAAGAGGAAAGGAGCCACTTCTACGAGAAGCAACGCATTCTTGAGGAGGAGAGGGATCGGATACTGGGGGAGAGGGATCGGATGAAGGAGGAGAGAGACCAAACGAGGAAAGTTACGAGCGATCACGTTTATGTGTTTGCTACGAAGACGAAGAAGAATAGGGAGCTGGTGGCGACGCTACAAGGGGAGCACGACGAGGCACAGAGGCAGTGGAAGGGGGTCGAGAAGCGGTTGCTGAAGGAGCTTTTTCAGGCGGGGACGGCGGAGACCCGGTTGAGGAAGCAACTCGAGGAGGCCAGGGAGTGGGTGAAGCTGTTGGAAAAGGAGGAGGCGCGACCGCGGGAGGAGTGTAATAGGGCACAGACGGAGCTCAAAGAGTGCACACGGTATTGTCGGACGCTGGGCGAGACGTGCGAGGACCTGCGGGGACGATTGGGAATGAGGCTGTCCATCGGTCAGTCGGATGAAGAGGAACGAGGGGAGATTGAGACGCACACGATGAAACCCTCTTCTCCCTTTGTTGCCTCGACGCCGTGGGCGACTCCGATGTTGCGCTATTGCGAGCCTCTGCCCAAGACGGAATGCTTCGACGACGACGACGACCTCGAGCTGCAATATCCCGACCTCCAGGATGGCGATGCCGACGAAGCTTTTGGGTATGCTTGGAATGCGCCCAGCATGATGGAAGTAGAATGAGAAAGACTTTCCGTTTTTGTCTCCCATGACTCAATGACATCGCCTTGTGTACCACGACATTCTTCTTCTTCTTTCAAACCACGTTCTGCTACACCGTGACCCAGTTTATGAGCTTACAGGTATGCCCAGTTCTGAGCTAGAAAGAGCCGCGCTGAATCGTGCGCTTCATCAGACATCCACCGCTACTAGTGCTCAGCAACACCCCGTCTATCCAGTCTTCACTCCAGATGGCCATTATGCGCCATACGCTGCCCCCGAGCAGCTGAATGCCAGCGCTACGACTTCACCCAGTGCTGTCCCCCTTCCCTTCGCCTCCCTTCCTCGGCCTCTAGTCGTACAAGCGTCGTCGCCAACTCCGTCCATCTCCGGCGCCCCGTCGTCGCCAACGATCTCTAGACCTGGCACAGCGCCGAGCACTCCAATTGTAACTGCGTCTTCCCTCCAAGTCGTACGACATGCCAACCCCACTACACCCTCACGTCCAACCTCGCAGCTCGATCGCCAAATGCACACGAAATACCTCGAAACCCGCGGAGAGCGGCTCTCGGAAGCGTTAGCTACTGCCGAGTCAGAGCGTCAGCGGCTCTCGGACGAAAAGGAGCAGATGATGCTCTTCGGGAGGCGTCTTGCATACGACCACCAAATGGCCAAAGCGAGGAACACCGAGCTTGTGCTGACCGAGTCACGGGTACGGCGTGAACGAGATGAGGCTCGGGCGCAGTGTGTGACGCTCGTGGCTACGGAGGCGCGGTTACGACAAGAACGCGATGATGCCCGCGCCCAGTTGGCGGATCGTATCAAGGAATGTGCGCTGTTGAGGGATTTCGCGAGGGAGAAGCACGTTGAGCTTCAGGCAGGGCATCAGGAGAAACAAAATCTTGACGCTCTGCGAATGGAGAACGAGGCGTTGAGGGCTGAGAATCAGCAGCTGAAGCAGACGGGGCATAGGATCATACAGAAGGCGAGGGCACAGTTTGCACATATGCAAGCTCAGTTGAGGGAGGCCAAGCTTGCTGCCGCTGCTACCGTTGCCAATCCGACCACGGATCGTCCGCCGACTCCGACTACGGATCTTCCACCGACTCCGACTATGGACCTTCCCCCGAGTGAGGAAGACCCTGCAGCTCCAGCAACAGTAGACCAAGAGCCGCCCGACGTCACGCAGGAGTTGCCCTCCTCCTCTCCCTCTCTCGTCCTTACACCACGGGCGACTCCTACGCCGCCCAAATGCGAGCCTGTCCAAGTGCCCATACCCAAGGCGGAACCCCTCGACCTTGAGCCAAAATCCGAGCCCAAGACCGAAGCGGATGAGAAACCCCCATCTCTCTCCGATTCCAAATTTTACACTTGGGACCCACCTGACCCGGACCGCAAACGCCCTCGAGCCAAGTATGAAGAGGAAGATGATGTCAAGGTTGAGGCGGGTGTGGAACGCGCGGCGCAGCGTCCACGTTACGAGCAGGAGGGCTCGAAGCTGCTGATCTCGGTCAAGGCTGAGAATGTCAAGGCTGAGGAAGGCGAGGAATCCGACTCGTCGGCCATCTCGATGGGTCCAGCATTCCCCATCCCTCGCGAGCTCAATTTCGACGTCAAGACACAGACTAGCCCTGTGCACTATTTCATGGAGATACGGAGGAAAACCGAGGGCGGATGAGTGCTTTTTCTTTGGTGGGCCTATATATTTTTATCTTGTATCGTATTGGGCGTAACGCAGCCCACAAGCACACTGCTATCTTGTATCTTGTATAGACACAGTACTACCTATATGTATTCCTACTGTACGCACTTCGTTCTCCCTCAATGTACGCGGCGAATCAGCCGGTGATCGTGGAAATTTCCTGCTTTCTAACTTGCTCTTCTTCTGCATCGTGTCCTACGGCGGCTTAACAATGCGAGTATCACTGGTAGGAGATACACGTACAACCGCGGTGCCTGGCAAGAAACGATATCGGCTAGCAACAGCGCTCTTCGAGAACAGCTGACCTGAATGGCCGACCCTCGAGGCTTCTCGAAGCTTTCCTCTAGATTTTTGGACACCCACTCAACGTCCACCGTCTATGCTCACTCCCAGTCGTCTCTATGAGTCCCGAGGTAGGCCTTGTTCCGAAATCTCAGACTAACTGACCCACAAAAAAAAAGAACCCGACCTCCTCTTGCGTTTATCAAGTCTACTCCGCAGACGGCCATTTCACACCTCCCACTCTGTCCGACTTTGACCGCCAGCTGTACCTCGTGAGCCGGGCGCAGTACCTCTCAGCGGAGAAGGAGAGCGAGCTCAAGCGTGCCCAAGCGATGAACGCAGAGCTAATCGCGCTGCGGCAGGAATGCGATGAAGCACGGGCGCAGCTGGGACTCGAGGCACGACTCCGGAAGGAACGCGACGAAGCCAGGGCGCACATATCCTTCGTGATGCAAACAACCGAGGCTCGACTACGAACGGAACGTGACGAGGCCCGCACGCAGCTCGATGAACGCACCAAGGCCTTGTGCGCGGTGCAGACTTGGTCTCGGGGCAAATTCGATGAGATGGATTATATGCTGCGGATGGCGCAGCACGAGAAGGGGTTGATCTATCATGATGTGGGGGTTTTGAGGAAGGAGAATAGGCAGCTCAGGTATGCCGTGGCGCAAATCGTGCAAAAGGCGCAGATGCGCTTTTCGCAGCTGCAGGCGGAGCTGGTCGAGGCGAAGACTGGCAGTAGTCGTCGATCTACTGCTGGCCAGGAGAACGCTCAAGGAGAGCTCGAGATCATCTACCCTCCTCCTCCTCCTCCTCTTGCTTCGAGTCCCGTCCTCCCTCTACCGCGGTCGACATCCCCACTGCAGAAATCCGACTTCACCATGCTACCAAAGACAGAGCCCTTCACCGAGCTCGACCTACAATATCCACCCGAGGTTTGCCAAACGCCTAATATCTCTCCACCACCGAGTACGGGCTCGAAACCCCTGCCACCATTTGCCTGGGACCCAGATCGCAAGCGCCGTTGGCTCGAGTTGGAGGAGCGGCAGGACGACGGCGGTATGCGAGCGACGAGGCGGCCACGGCACGATGCAGCTTCGAGCCCCCGCGATGCCGTGCGTGCTCGATCTTGATCTCAAGCCCAGTACATCACTTTGCGAGGAAGGCTGAAGCCGCGGAGAGTGCATTGCACTTGGGAATCCATTCTGTACTTGCTGAGGGTTAGGCTTCGGCAGGTTCCATGGACCATGTATGGATCTCTTCTCCCAATGCATGCGTATTGCATTTCGATCTTTCGCCATCAGCCCTGCATCTTATATCCTCAGGAAGGAGGCCGGGGAGAGAGGGAGAGCTGACATTCACCCTGTCCCTACCTGCTGAGCGTTGTTAGGCTTGGGCATGTACATATGTATCCCCCCATGGGATTGAAGCGGGAAGAGGATATATGGGCTCGGAATCTCCTCGGCCGTTCTCCTCGGGGGTTCTCCTCGATCAGCTTCGGCTGCAGCTGCGAAAAGCACGTCTGCGCCTTTTGCACGATCTGCTCCACCACATGCCCTTCCAAAACACCTCGACATGCTGATGCATCAGCCCCTTCTCGTGCTGCCATCCGCACCGCATATTGCATCTCATCGCATTCGAGCCCAGGTTTGCAGCGTGCAAAAGACCTTGTTGCGTTCATCGAGCTGAGCCAGAGACAAAATCCGTCAGCCAGGTCTTTCGCGTTCGCCACGAGGCACATGCGATCGACCCCACTACCCGGCTCAGCCGCATCAAGCGCCTTCTCGACAATCTGCACATAGGATAGCGAACGAAGGTATCGTCTGGTGTGTTTCACAACACAAATGGTTTTGTCGGCACCGAAGGGAGGCGGGTGGAAGACATGACATGGAGTCTGGAGCTCGCAATCGCTGCTCCGGATGTGTAGAGCGAGGAGGCCGTGCGGCGACTCTGGAGTGAGGGCGAGTCAGTCGAGACATCTGTTGCTACTCATCGGGCCATCTCACCAATTCCGATATCCCACACTCAGCAAGAACGCGCGCGATACGCCCGAGTGACAACAGTATCGTGCGCCAATTTCTTCCGCTCGTCCTCAAAGTCGATCTGGTCCCCGTCCAAAATGCCAGACGTATCTGCTAAGCATAAGAGACTTGCCGCTGAGGTGAGCTGGATACGTACATCATCGACCATGTCTTGCATAACTACCCCTACCCCAAAGCTTCGAGCCATGGTTCGTCAGGGACGATGCCTGGCTCCAGCGTGGGCAACCCTCTCATCGGGAGGGCACCGCGTCTGCTGGGAAGACGGAACGGGCGCCAAGAAACTCCGGCCGGCATGGGATGCCCAATCGCATCGGGAGAACGATCTGAGCTCTTGAATTCCACCAATGCAAGGAAAGCTTCCTCCACACATCCTCAAGGAAGATGTCGTCCAGGTAGCATAGCATGAGACTTGCCGCTGCAGTGATTGCATACGTCCCCCACCAAGCGCTAAGAACGAGTTTAGCCATGGACCCGGCATAAAAAGAATCCAGTCCATACCTGATCCAGGAGAGTAAAAACGACAGGAAGAAGTGGCATGCAATCCTACGGGAAACGGTAACGGCAGACCGCCTTTTCCGCTCTGCTGGGAAGTCAGAACGGTGACACGAAACTCCAGCCGATGTGGGATGCATAATGGGTGGCATCGGAAGAACGATCTGGGCCCAACATCCATCTTGAATTCATCCGCTAGCGGTCGCAGACAGGTTGTACTGTAGCCGTCCTCACTGGCAACCTGGTTGATCGTGACAAACTCGGGTTACCTGCGGGCTTGGGGTTGGTCGGCACTTGGAGACCCCACGTTTTCATGCCGCCCGGAAGGCGCATCGGTGTGATGTATTTGAGGCAGGATTCATTGGATTGGGATGTGGAAAGCGGATTTTTATGTGCTTCGGGACGTGTCGACGGAAACGGAGGTCCTTCCCGAGGCCAGTGTGATGCGTCATCAATGTATCACGATTTGATCACGATGCAAACTTCTTCCCAACCACCATCTCCGCTCAACGTTCAACTGTGTAAGTACACTGTACTATTTCTCCGAGTCCGAAACTTATCATCTAATCTTCGGAATTCGGAAACACAGGTTCCTGCGTCGGATAATCGCTGAGATTCCGAGTGCCTTGAAGTTCGCTTCGCCAGGGTGTGGCCAACCGGTTTGTGAGTAATCTTGTTTCCTTCAGTCGTTATCTCTTTTAAAATCCGCTTACAACTGAGGAATCTCACATGGCCGTCTCTTTTTGCGTGGCCATTAATTATTTTTGCTGTCACCGCAAGACCGAACTGGCTTCCAGAGCTCCGCGGCTGAACGCGCTTGGGAATAACCAGCACTTGATTGCCTGAGGCGGCGCTACATCCAGATGTTGGAATCGACCGGGGGATACATGGGAGACTCTTCGAATTCGCGAGTTGAAGGAATGGGTGAGTTCGTTTGATTGGGGAATCCAGGAGGCTGAGATGAATCGGGACGCAATTATGGTTACGGTTCGCAGGCTCTGAAATCAGTACAGACTCGACCAGTTCACCGCCGAGATCGACGAATCGTGCATTCCGACTTCGTGCACCAAAAACTTCGGACGCAATTCCCGGCATCCTAATTCATGGACGGCCTGGTCACCCTGGCGAGTCTCT
The DNA here is from genome assembly GCA_029378245.1 of Roridomyces roridus. Lineage (NCBI taxonomy): Eukaryota > Fungi > Basidiomycota > Agaricomycetes > Agaricales > Mycenaceae > Roridomyces > Roridomyces roridus. Next base: position 25,529 of record JARKIF010000091.1, read on the forward strand.
CTGATCTCGCACTGTTATTCACCGCTGAATTCCTTTATACGGGCTCTTTCCACACCTTCGTCCGAGGCGATGATAAGCATGTGATTTGTCCACGTGTGAAAGTCTCAAAAGAGTGGTCTCACTGGGACTCGAACCCAGATCACCCAATTCATGTGAGTTGCTCTAACCATTGAGCTACGCAACCGACGCCAGTTCATCAGCGACCAGCGGAAAAAAACGCCTCGTTCAATGTTGTTGCTTCCTCTGTGCCTGGATTTGTCTTCTCCTCCGCCCCGCATCACAATTGAGCCGTCGACAATACCGCTAGAATATTCAACATGTTATGAATGAGTTTCGGTATTCGGCCTATGTGTACTCGCTTGTAGCTCTATATTCAATGAAACGGTGCGCGACGCAGCGCATCTCGCCTTCCTAATCCTCCCCTTCTTCCCGCCGTCAACGGAAGAAATCGCCGAGAACAATATTCACACTCTCGCATGTCCAGAAGGTCTCTCTACGAAGGAGTGCATCTGGCGCGCTGTGTTTCATCGAACAGAATTCTGTGGGGCAAATTGCGTAGATTGGAGCCAAATTCATATGTGGGTCTTCATCAATGCTTCATCCTCTTTTCGTCCCACAAGTAATCAACCTTACAATTCAAAAGGGTTCAACCTCGTGTAGGAACGCCTCCATCCGTGCTCTACAACGACGGTTCTCCACACTCATTCATTTCATCCTTTGTCTGATCCATGTCTGGATCTACGCGTAGAATGCCGCTGCGCTCAAGTCGGTAGGTGTATACAACTCGGTGAAGGCTCGCGCCGCTCTGTCTAACCGATATGTCGTGCAAAGGTGTTTTGGTTCAAGCCGATTTGACTTCTCGTGTTGTTGATGAGAGGCTTTGGAGGGCACTTTACTGGTCTGGATAATCCCCGGCTCTCATTGTGACAGAGTTAGTTAATTCCCATCAATTGGTAAATTGATTGGAGGGATTTCATTCATGCAGTCCATGCATTCCATTCAGAATATACAGATTTTGTTGAGATTCTATTCTTGTTCACTGGCGCAACGAGCAGAGCACAATCTAAGTGTATTCGAGTTTTGTTTAAGCTTACGCTGCACACGAACGAATTCAGAAAAGCATTGGAAATACCATCTTGAAGAGTGCAAAGGTAGTAGATAAAGAATAAAGGGATGAACTCCAGACTTTCGTTGGTGCATTTCTTGGTCGAGTTGAAGTTCCGGCCCGTATCCCGAATTGATTGATTGATTGATTGATCCGAGTCGCGTCGCGTCCCTTTCCTTACCACCATGGCTGTCAAGAAAAGGAATCTGAGCGGGTCGAACACCGGCGCAATCTCTGCTGAGGCCCCCTCTTTTCATCGTCTCCTCGCTGCTGCCCGACTGTCACGCACTCTGGACGGTCTCGCCGACGAGATCTGCCGCCTTCTCAGTATTCCTGGTACTGTACCATTTCAATCAATTCGAATGTCACACGTCACACCCGATTTCTGGAAACCCCGCCAATAATTTTTTCTCAATTTATCGGATTTTTGGAGATTTGTCGGAAAAATAAAAAGTCACGTGCATTTTCGAATTGAATGAAATGGTACAGTAGGCTCCTCAATTGGCATGGCGTGGACACGTACTCAGCTACTCTGTAGACTGTCGCACATCCCGGGGTCTCAAACAAGCCCATGAATCATTCGATACCATCGCGTCCAAGCTCGACGCGTTATTCACCGAAAGTCGCCAACATCGAAACAAATTCAGCGCGCTGTCGGACTACCTGGCCACCGCTGTCATTGTCATATACGGCCGTATGGAAGACGACTCAATCTTGAAGAGACGCATCTTTACGGAAACCAGTGCGTATGACCTTGTCCAACGCACACTCCAACGAATTGTTTTCCCGCAGATTTCCTCGAACAGGCCACAACGCTACTCAAATCTCCTGACACGGGAGAAATTGTCATGGAAACTCTCAGCTACATGACCCACTATCACGATATGGATGTACTGGACGACCTCGCAGGATTCATGTCGACCATCATTGACTCCGTCGAACCCCACCTTGAAAATATCGCGTACGCTGAGAAGGCGATGTGCGTCCTCACCCATGTCACCACCACTGTACTCGAGGAATTTGACGAGGATGACGACGAGGACCCCACAGGCTCTGCACTCCTCACGCGTGTCCTTCAGTTTCTAATCCGCGTCGTCCGCCTTCCTGGCTCCACCTCGCTCAGCTTCAGCCATTTTGGCGTGTTCTGTGCAAACAATACCGCAGAACTCCCTGACACCTTCCTTGCAAACCAAGATTCTATCGACCTCCTTGTTGCGTCTACCCGAGGGCAGGATATCTGCACTCGGATCACGGCTCAGCGGTCCCTCATCAACTTGTGTCTCATACTAGAAGATGATGAGGATGACCCAGAGTTTTCCAACGAGCAACTGGTAACTCTTTGCGACAGATATCCAGATCCCTGTCCGGTACTTGGACGCGAGCTTGTCAAGTTGATATTGCACAACGAGGTTATGGTTCGGAACCATTTTCAAACGCGCGAGGGCGAAGGGCTATTGGACCTCTTCTTAGCTTGCGAAGATGCCGTTCGGAAAACCGACTCTTTGACGGCGGACATTCTGCACCTGGAGTGGCTTTTATGCATCGAAGAGGAGGAGGAAGCATACGAGTTTGCCCGCACCGCTGTCGAGCGGTATCCATATGTCCCATTTTTCTACTACGTCCTGGCGTTTTGCGGAGAGATGAACATCGCGACCGTCCTCTTTGCAGAAAAGGGCCTTCAATGTCCCCCAATGACAGATTTCCTCCGTCAACAACTTCTCTATTTTGCCACCTTTGCTTCGCACAAGGTCATCGCGTCAATGGCGTATGGAACACTCGAGGAGATTCGTGTGCAGGAGATGGAAGCTTTGATCACGAAAGCCACGGGGTATGCTAGCGCGTTTATCAACATTTCTTCGCCGGATGACCCTCTGCTGTCGTGCATGACCGCACTCGCCATTCACCTTGACTTTGTGATGGAGGGAAATAAGTGGACCAGACTGGAAATCCCGGTTTGTATTCATTCTTCTGTCGCAAAATTTAGTGCTCAATTTCACCAGGACGCCCGGGACAAATTTTCACTGGTACCCGAAGTAGCTCGATCTGCGAGCAAGGAATGCATCGCTCTCAACACGATCCTTGATCGCATGTCAACTGCTTGGAAAACTTGGGGCCCCATCGTCTCCCGTTATTCTCCTCCCTCTCGTACCACTAGTAGCCACAATTCAGACCCCACCGCCGAGCTCGTCGCATGGCTAGAGAAACTCAACACGACCGCTCCGAGTTCGCTTCACCTTGAACTGCGCGGGATAAACCCTCAGACGGCTCGGTATGGGGCTGCGCAGTTGCATTATTGCGCCCAGTGTAGTACGGCGAGTGCTGCACTCAAACAGTGCTCGGGGTGTTTGAAGACTCGGTATGGTCTAGCTTGGAGGGTTGATTGGGTACTGACGGTTGGAATGAACAGGTATTGCAATGATGTTTGCCAGAGAAGGCATTGGAAGTATCACCGGGAGGCGTGCAAGGCAAGTAGGGTGGATGCATAGAGTATTATGTTCCAGTACAGATTCCACAGTAATATACTCAAACCCAAAACATCGAGACCTTGTCCATATCAAACCGCGTTCCATGTTCTACGTGAACATCACCATCTCTCCCCGTGCGCGTGAGAGTACACACGAGATCGTCGCCTTTGAACTCGGGCGGGGTTCGCATATCGAGTGCGACAGTTATCCGCCGAAGTTTCCCGCACGCAGCCATGGTCAAACGTCCGAAGGCCTCTTGATCTTGAGGCTCATCAAGGGAATACGCTTTGCGCGCCGGAACGTCGATGAAATGGCTGATGTTGTACAAATGGCAGAAGAACGTTTCGAGGCGCTGGAAGCGCACGAGGATGGGGACCGAGATGGCATCAGGCATGCCTTGGGGTTGTTCTGGTTTGACTGGGCAACCGGAAAGTGAGTTTTGTGTGAATTGACAAGAAGGAAAAATGATCACCCGGTGCGTATGTGGTTCGTTGACGACGCAGTTCCGCAAACCCTAGATGGACCAAGTTGGGTACTGTAACTGCGACCTGGGCCAGTATTCGGTGCATTGAAAAGGCTGTGGAGCCATGATACTCGACGAGATTGAGGGTCGTCAGAGTAGAGGAGTATTGCACCAGAGCGGAGAGGTTTGTCATCGCCGGGTTCCACTGGGTGAGCAGTTGGATGCGCTCGAGCGGCCGCCCGGTGGGAAGGGCTTGTATGTTGGCCACTTCAAGACCGATGAGGTTGGGCAATTGGTCGCTGTGGCACGGGAATGGTCCGGTAAAGACAGGGAGGGAGAGAAGACGAATTTCGGACTGGGTGTTCCAGAACTGCGACAGGAACTTGTTTTTAAAGTAACTGTTAGTGAACTTGTCGAGGCGGAAAGTGCATTTGTTACTGAGCGCCCATCCCTGATGAGATTCGTGAGAAAACCAGTTTCTCCCGCCCACCGACAGCTCTTTTAGATTCACGCATTTCGGGAGTGCGCGCGCCAGCTTGTCGAGATCGGATGTCAAGTCCAAGCCGTGATCAAGAGTCAGCCTAAGACTGTAGACTCTCGGAGCGAGCTGGGGACGTCTAGTAACAGCGTAGCACCAAGACTCCAGCGGACTCGAGTTCTGGCGCTGGGTGACGACGACTGTGCGAAAGATGAGACGCTGGGCCTCGTCGCGAAATAGCTGTGAGACGCGACACAAGGCGAGGAGGTCCCGTTTCCGTTCCGTTCCGACCTCTTCACAAATAAGTGCGCAGAGCTCGGGCGGGAATGGCAACTGGATTGGCTTCTTTCGTCGTGATCCGGTCTAGTTCAAGGTCAGTACGCTGGAGCCTGAGAGGATTGAGCTCACCATTGCGCTTTCAAAGCAGGTCGGTGGCGTATGTGGTGGAGGAAGACAAAAAGGGTCGCGTCTGATGACGGCACGGGCAGATCAATCGATGTCAACAGGCCGCTGAGTCAGCTCAGCCAACTTCAGCTTTTTCCGCTCACCAACAAATACTTATGTGGTTCCTCACTGGTTTGAGCAGCCATATCCTGACTGGCTTTCGCCCATCCAGACCACAGTGCACACCTCTTTTCTCGGTCGATCTGCATCCGGTTCTTGCCGGGAGCCGCGATCTTTGGCCTCGTACATATTGGCCGCCTGGGATCTCTGCGGTGGAGACACCTCCAATGATGGGCCCATTCCCGAGACCACACATCCTCGCTGCCCATGAGCCTCCGCGCATTCTATCAGGAGAACCACGAACGGCAGCGACCTCTCCGTCGGACTCACCTATCTCGGACTCATCTCATGGCTTGCATGCCGAACGGCGAATTCTAGTCATGTATGGGCTGTTTTTGATGCTGGGTACCGCAGCTAACTCGCTGTTAGCGTTCGGGAACCCTCGATGCCTCGGTCTAGCGCTTGCGCGTATCCAGCTCGTCTCAACGGACATCCCTTTATCTTTCCCAGACAAAGGCACTTCGGGAAATTATCATCTCGAATTGGGCAGAAGAACTTACGCGGCTTCCTTGTTGGTGGTATCAGGTCAGTCTTCTTTTCCTCGTCTCCAACGACCTCTCAATTCTGCTCAGGGCTAGTCGTAGCAGAGGGTGCGAGAAAAGGCCGTCACTTTTGCCGTACCGCATGCGCTGTTGCTCGGTGTGCACGAACTGGACCATTATTCAAAGCTGCGCGATTGGCGGAAAACTCCACTGCCAGTGAGTTCCCTTTCGTTTTCCTTCGACCACTAGCTCATCTCCACTCTTAGAAAGTCGCATTGGGCGCATCTTCCACCGTCACCGACTTTGACTGGCGACTTTTGCTACCGCTTCCATCGCCTCCAACTCGACCCTGTAGCGGTCACCGTACTTTTCGGGCTGAGTTACGGGACAAAGCAATCATTCCACTCGAAGCAGTGTTTCGATTTCCAATGACGGCGTCTCGTTCAGACGCGTTGACAGCGCTTTCAAGTCCACCATCACCCCCAAACCCGCCCTACGCTTTATCGTACAAATACGATGAGCTCCTCCGCGGGCTCATAGACGACCCGCTCGTTCCACTCTCACGTCAAGCTGTGAGAATGGGACCAAGCGCTGGGTCGCGTCGTGAATGATTGTTTTGACCGTCCAGCGCGAGAAGGGAGGTTTCTTCTCCGGTGCGCAGAAGCTGCTCGTTCAGAGGACGAGACAGGTCTACGATAACTTGCATCAGGTGTGGGCTCCTTTCCATGTCTTTTGCAATGGCTAAATCACTGTTAGCGGTCGGGTTTCGGCATTCTACACAATATATGACCCTCAATACCCATTCATCCCAGTTCTCGTGCGTATCCAGCTCGTCTCAGTCGACAGTCTCTTAATCTCAGCAGATAAATCTTGCACTTCGGACGGGAGAGATTACGGTCTTTGAATGGCGGGGAAAAACTCCCGCGACTCCCTTTCGCTGCGGTGGTATTAGTTCCGCATGCGTTCTTGTTGAGCGTGTTACCGAACCGCACCGAGCAACGGTCGCACGATTGCTGGAGAAACTCGGTGTTATCTCGACTAACACGGAGCTGGGTGGCTCATCCCCATCCTGCAGTCGTCCCAGCCCGCCCCCGCGGCCTCTTCTGCAACTTGACCGCATTTCCCATCCTTGCCTTCTCCACCGATTCGCTCGCAACTGCAGATATTCGACGGCTTCTATCCCATCGTTCTCACTCTAGAGCCGCTGCATGGCATCCTCGCTCTACACGTTCAGTACACCGATCTGGCCGCGAGGCATGCTGCGAAGAAGCACTCCATTGTACACTCAACGTCCTCCGCCCATCATCTCCCCGTGATTGACCGACACGTGCGATCCATGTAACACCACCAGCGAGGACACCATCCTCCACGAATCCTGCAGATCGTCAACAAAGTCCGTGCCGTGCCATCGCTTCTCCGAACAGTGAGATCGACCGGCATATCTCATTATGGACTCGGATGGGCGTTACCGAGCTATCGTCACTGCGTCTCGTGGAGGCCCAGAGCTGGGGGGTTGGATAGGCACGGAGCAGATCATTGGCCACCCGTATACCGGGTGCGGTCGTGGCTCGCCAGATTTCGTGATGCTCTCACACGAATGTCGGGACGATGAAGAAGATGGAAGATTGTAGGCTAGTTAGATGTGCTATAAGTAATAATGTGTACTGTAGTAGTGTGAAAAGGATGTCGGGATACGTTTACATGATGTGATGCGGTACTGTACAATGTGTCTTTGGAAAGAAAAGAAAAAGTCATCTTGGGCCTTTACACTGCCGACCCGCCTGCCACCGGCCCAAGCTCGCTGAGCCGTGCACCCGTCTCGTGTGCATGCTGGTGCAAGAATCGCACGATCTCGACCTGCTGCTCCTCACAGAGCGAGCCCCACATACCCTCCAGTCGATTGGCGGCTGCTGCTGCGCAAACTGCAGCCTCGCGATCCAAGACGACCGGAGACGACGCCATCGGCCGATAAAAGGTCCCATCTACGTTGAGCAGATTTCGTGCCGACACGAGGGATAGTTGACGGAGGCGGTCAACTATGCGGACACGTCGCATCCTAGGCAGCGATTGCCACCCGCCTACAAGGCCGTCCAGGTACCTCTTTAGAGCGACCCAATCAGCGTTGTCCAGAACGGCCCTGGGCGCCCTCTTGCTCTTCGTCAGTTCCTGCGGGACATGACCGTTGGTGAAGAAGTCGACGACCGCCGTCTGGTCGTCGTCGCAGAGCAGGTCCCAGACACTTCTTAGCTGGATGAGGCTGATTTGGGCCCCAGACGCCGTCTAAGAGTTGGGAGTGTGGGGCAACACGGTGGGAGGGCGGAATTGCCCGTCGAGCAGGAAGTTGTGCTGGATGGACGGGCGCACGTGCTCCATAAGATGGCGGAGAGCCGAAACGCGCTCGTCGATGGTCAGGGCTGGCCAACCATCAGCCAAACCGCAGAATGCGCGGTCAGCCAACACGATGGGATCCGCCGAGGAGAGGTCGTTGTCGGTGGCAGCCAGTGGTAGAGGACGTTCCAGCGCTGCGGCTCGCGGGGGACAGGTGTGGTGTTTCTTTGTAGTCTGATGCCCACGGAAGACTGCGGTGAGCCTGGCGAGGAAGGAGACCCCCGCCTTCTTGTCTCCTTCACCCTCGGCATTCTTTGCGTAGGCCAGGATGACGAGACAGAGGAAGCAGAGAAGGAGTAGGACCACTGCAAGCTTTGCCCACCATTCTCTGGGACCATTCGCAGCTGCAGCGTCTGTCGTTGATGGACAGCTATCGCGAGGAATGAGCGCCCCGCTGTCAATGAGCGCCCGGAGGCGGTAGAGCTCGCTGATTTGGGCTTCAAAGTCATTGGGCGAGGAAGCAGAAGCAGGAATGGCAGCGGGGGATAGGGAGGGAGCGGGGGATGGTGCTGGTGCTGGAAAGGGACTTTGAGCTGGGAGAGGCTCGGCGAGCTGAGGGTCTGCAGGCAGGGTCCAGATACGGTTGGATTGAAGGGACAACGTGATGGAGGGCATGAGATGTCGTGCAGTATCAAGCGTCCGCAAGTGCAGAGCCATTGCCTCCTCTGGACTCCGCCAGTATATCGCGATCTGAGTGAAAATGGGGCCCATTAGGGCGAGAACGAGACGGAAGGCGTGCATTGCTACGAGATTGAGTAAACGAGTAATGAAATGAACGGGCGAGCATAAGTACCTGGAGATGGTGGTGGAAAGAGAAAGGTGTCGTAGTGGGTTTGATGGCTGAAAGACGCGTCTTCGCTCTTGTCTGGCTTCAAGTAGAGAGCAAATAGGCAATCAATGTCGTCCTGGTCACCAGACGCGTCTTGCAGGCGGCGAGAGCAGCGATGTCTTCATGCGCGCACGGGTGGCTGACACTGCATTTACATCTTGATTCAGTACCACCACCATGCCCTACTCGCTCTCAGCCCTCTTCGCCCTCCGCAGCTTTGCAGGCCTGTTCTTCGCCAGCAAGGCTATCCACATCTCCACGCAGTCGCCGCCTGTTGTCAAGTACACGCCGACTCGCACCACCTCCATCTTCCTCGAGCCCACACGATGCCTTCCAAGCCCGACTTCCAGCGAGCAGTTCCAGCTCCCCTACGTCTTTATGTTTGGATTCGCCCTCGTCATCTTTGCCAGTGTCGTCTTCACCATCTGGTCGACCTTCAAAGACGCTCGTCGTGATGCGCCAACTCCAACGGCAGCCGTACCACCAGAGCCCGACCCCGAGACGACAGCAGACGAATTCGATGCATGGCCACCGTGGCTCATGTTCCTGTCCCTCAATATCGCATTCTACCTCTCTTCCACCGGGACAGTCATCCGAGCGTCTCCCTACCAGAGCTTGCTGCCGGAATTGATGCTATACCGTCTAGCAATGGTGGTCGAGGAGAGCGTCATGTATATCCTCAGCCTTCTCCAGCACCTCCATGACCATGGCCTGCAGTATCTCCAGATCTTGCTACTCGCCACAGCCAGCCATTCCCTTGGGTTCCTGATCGTCATCAGCTATCGACGTGCCAGAAAGTGGGTCCGTGCACATGCAACAAACCCAGTGCACTGGGATCCGCACTCTTGTATCCTCCCATGCGGCATTATCCTCGTCGGCCTTGCCCCCAGGTCCCGTTGGATCCCGTGGCTGTATTACTACATTCTCGCCCGTTACATCTCTCTCCCAAGCCCCCAAGATATCCACCAGAGTATCGCATTGTCTTCAAGATGGTTTTCGGCAGGGACTCTACCGGTATGTTCACTTCATGCCCAGTCTACCTGACCCACTGATCGTTCAACAGATCATCCTCGGCCCTCTTGCTCTCGTCATCGGTGCGATCGGCCTGCGAACGGCGGTAGACGTTCTCTCACAGTTTCTCTCCTTGGTCGGCGTCGCAACCCAACTTCAAATGCGCCGCAAGCTCCGTGCTTCTTACGTCTCCAGATGGCTGCTGCACGTCTGCTGCACCGTCCCTCTCAACATTCATGGCGTTTCCGTAGCTGTGTTCATTTTATTGGAAGTATCAACGACAACCACCTTCCTTGGTCCCGAGCAACAGCAGCTGCTGGATCAACCTGTTACCTTTCGAGAATTCCTGGGGTCAGCGTGGGATATGTGGGATATTTTACGAGTTTCTCGAATTGGCCACGGCACATGGAGGACCAATCAAGCTGAAGCCTTCCACAAAATCTGCTGTATGTTTGTGAACGCGAGTAAAGCGTTGAATTGGGCTCAGAAATTGGTACCATCCTTTTCATCTTTCCTCGTTCTTTGCTGACTTATCTTCCCAGACTATATTCGCGCCTGTGGTTATCATCTATGGCTACATCTACATCGTGTGTACAACCTCCAACTTGTGGTTCTCATCTCATCTTCTCCAGATGCCTATAGCGCGCAAGATTTACCTTCTGGCCCGGATAGAGCATTGGAAGTTCCGACGTCGACAGTATGTCCCTAATTTCCTTGCCGTCGTTCTCTTTTAACATTCATCCAGGACAATGTACCGTCAAATGCGCCTGAACAACTCGGTTGAGAATCGGCTTGCGGCAAACAACTAGACGACCAGTAGAAGTGCCTAACGCAGCGCCGAGTTCAAACATCGCGAGAGAGGATACTACTATACGGAGGGTCAAGCTTCAAGAGTGAAGCTATCGGTGCGGCCATGAAGACTGTCGGGGACGCCCAACTTTTTTTGCCACCAGCAAACTTCCTACCTTCAAGATCCTATAGCGGTGTCTTGTTCTTCGTCGTGTGAGTGACCTGTTGCTTCGCGAAATAGCTTTTCATCTAACAACTCTGTAGTGCGAGCAGTGCTTGGGTCGTCTAGTTTTTGTTCGCTTTCCGACCGCCGAGATTCAGGTTACATATACCCGCAGCTACATAGCTAGCACCCATTTTCTTCTCTTTCCTTTATATCTCTTCCCTCTCTCATCTGTATCTGGATTCAAATATCATTCCTTGCTGCTCCATTCTTTTCGAGTGAACTTCTCATAAGTAGCATATCGAAGTCCCCAGAGTCACCCGGGGAAACGAGCTTCGTTCATCTCAGGTATAGTAAATTCCAAGACCTGCTCCCACCTTTCCTCCCACGCGAGGGGGTCGGAGGAGGCTAGCTGTCTGTTGGGCGGGATTCCGGGGGTGTCTGCAGTTAATGGCATCGTGGCAAGAGAGAAGAGGTGCGATCAGTTTGATGAGATCAGATGCGTCTTTCTTCTTGCCCTCACTCCGTCTCTTGACCCGGTTCGTGTTACTGCCGTCTAGAAATAAATTCTGACCCAGTCTTTATAGCCATGAATCCCGATCTCAGAGCCATAATTACAAGTAACCAGCCGCCTAACGACATTCAAACGGGACAAATGTGTCTTTTGCTGCCGTCCTCCGAGTCTGAGTTGGCACAGCTCGACACGCAAATTCACCGGATTGAATCAGCTCTTCGCGAGCTGAAGCGGCGCAGAGTCACCAAGAAACAGCTCGTCGTTGATTTGAAACGCGCATTGTCATCTGGCATTCGTCTCGTTCCGACGGAGATTTTGACCGAAATCTTCCTCGTTTGTCGCGATGAGGCGCTCAAGTGTCGCAACTACTCCATCTTTGACGGAAACCTATCACCCCTCCTTCTCACCAGGGTATCGTCCCATTGGCGCGCTGTATGTCTATCGACGCCGCGGCTTTGGGATCACATCCATGTCCGCCAACCCACTCATCTACCACCGATTTCCGTGCAAAAACTTATTTTTCGGTACTCGTCTCAGCTTTCCAGTGGCTCTCACATTCCTTTGGATATACGGCTCGAGAAATCCTTCTCGCGGCCATCATTGTCCTACCAACCATGCTTCGGACCTCTTTTCCGCATCGCCATGGGCGCTCATGACACGATTCGTCGTCTCAATCTCACCCTCAAGACATTCCACGACATGTCCGATTTGTGGGCCTACACCCGAGATTTCCCGATGCTTGCCTCCTTCGAGTTACAAGTTGATTCAGCTGCGCCCGGTCGCCCCATCGGCCTGAGCATGTTCAAGACCGCACCGGCCTTGAGACGGTTTTGCCTCAACACCCCTTCTTGTTCGCTTGATTTGGAGCCAGCCGCGGTTCCTTGGTCACAGCTGACCGAGTTGACCCTGAACTTGCAGGTTGACCTCGGGACGGCACGATCCGTTTTGATGGAATGCACTCGTCTCGAAGTGTGTACCATACATACTGGCGGCGCTGCTCCTACCCAGCTCCAACATCACAGCAGTGTGGCCCGCTTGCCGCTGCAGCATCTTCATATCTATAGCTACGCGGAAAGTCCTCAGTACTTATTTCGACGCGTTTTGACACCAATAAATTGGTTTCCCATGATCTGCCTCACTTCCACCTCACGTGCTGCACCACAAGTTCCATAAATTGGCAACTCTGATGTTGATCATGCTGATCTACGCATTCTGACGTTTGCGCATCACTTTTGATCATCGCGATTTGATCACACATTCCCAAAACGGACGACTCACCTTCAACACGTACATTCGGCGTTTCTCCGAGCATAGTCAGCATTCTTATGTGAATTGGGATTCCACCGCGGTTTCTCATTGGCCAGTAAATCCCTCAATTACCAATCCCCCCAACGAATTGACCTTTTCGCACTGCCAAACGCTGCGGATGAGAAATTTTCGTCATGGAAACTAGGCAGCAGAGCCTTTTGCACAGTAAATCGGCTGTGTATGAACTGCGGCTGACTCGCCTTCTATTCATTCCCTCCCCATTTTTCTTTTCGCCTTACGAATCTGCTTATTTATTGCGGGAAATGGTGCCACTTTTTGGAATGCCAAGAACATTCCGTAGATATAAAAGCCTGTACCCTAGACACCCCAGATCATTACTCCAATCCTATCATATCCATCTCATCCATTTGAGACTTCATACTACCTATTTTGCTCTTCTGCCTTTTTCGCCCTCATCTGCTCTTCACTTCGAATCACACGCAAAGGTGATTTCGTTGACTGTTCCATTGATTCTCTGCGTTTGTAGACTTCTGAAGTCCACTGCGGAACTTCGGCGGAAGGGTGTAACCAGCTTGCACATTCCTCAGAAACCCGAATCATTCCCAACCGACAAACAGATTCTTCATTCGTGGGTTCGAGAGTCGTCCGTACTTGGTTAACGACGTACTGTTGACTAAACCCCCACTCATTCGTCTTCTGTGGTAAACGACACACCTAATCGGATTTCGAACCGTATTCATTTACACCCACCACAGCGTTCTCGTTCCCGAACATATCGGAGCTCATCGTATACGCAATGGAATTGGCGCCACTTGCCTTACCAAACCTCTATCACAGATCACACTTCCGGCTTGTCGAACTTGAGCTCGACGTATTCGAATGGACCGAAGCCGACGATTCAGTGGTAGAATTCCTAAAGCTCACTACCTCCCTCGAAATCCTCTGTCTGCGCATTGCCGGTTTTCCAAGGACATTTTGGATTTGTTGACATACCGTGGCGAGGACCCCGCGCCCTTTGCTCTTCCCAAGCTGCAGTCTCTCTGGCTGCGGATGGATTACAGCATAATTGCCGACCCCTTCACGGGTAGCAACGATCCCTCTGCCGCCGAGATGGCCGAGTCTTTCGGGCGCTACCCTGGGAAGCGCAATCGAGCTTTTCCCTCCCTTACTGAGGTCTTTCTCCTCATGGTTGGTGACCGTTTTGACGATGACATTGAGGAGCGGTTGGTGAAGGCAGGACAGAGGGGTGGTGTGGTGGTTTACGACCGGGAGGAAGAAGAGGAGTGAGGGTTGGCTGTGGGACCATATATATGCACTGACGTTTCCTGTGAGAAATAATTCAAAAAGCTCCAAGTTGACAGCCTCCACTTACACGAATCTGCAGGTCAAGTTTCTTTGTCGTGGGTCCTGTAGAGAGTGTGAATATATTTGGCGGGTGCTTGCAATGGAGATTCGTCATTAGCTCGGGGAACGGGTTGCCCCTGTAGGAATGAGTGCAATTTCACAGAATTTCACCAGTTACGGCCAGAGACGGATGAAGAATGGGATGGGTGGGATTTTGACACGGCTACAGAGGACGGTTCGGATTCGGAGGAAGGGATGGAGATAGATATTGGTTTCTGAAATTTACTGTATTGGACGGTTGTTGGACGGTGGCAGAGGGCTCCTTAGCACTAGTAGTGGGTCAGGTCGCCCCGTTCGATGTGGGCTGTGCCCCGCATGGGCAGCCTCGTGACCCCGTCAAATTTGCAACAAAAATTCACTCCCAAACGATCGAAGCAAGCAGATGATATTCCGAACCCAGATACAGATGAAAGATAGAAAGAAAAAGAAATGGGTGCTAGCTATGTAGCTGCGGGTATAACCTGGAACTCGGCGGTCGGAAAGCGAACAAAAACTAGACGAGCCAAGCTCTGCTCGCACTGACAAGTAGATAAGCAGCTGGTGTCTCGAAAGATGGGTGCACTCACACGACGAAGAACAAAACACCGCTTTAGGATCTTGAAGGTAGGAAGCTTGCTGGTGGCGAAAAAAAGTTGGGCGTCCCCGACAGTCTTCATGGCCGCACCGGTAGCTTCACTCTTGACCCTTCGTATAATTGAATCCTCTCTCTCGCGATGCTTGAACTCGGCGCTGCGTTAGGCACTTCTTCTGGTCGTCTAGTTGTTTGCCGCAAGCCGATTCTCAACCGAGTAGTTCTTCAGGTGAAATTGACGGACTGCCCTGGAGGAATGTGAGGAAGAAACAACGGGGAATGACTGGCGGACATACCGCCGACGTCGATACTTCCAATACTCTATTCGGATTAGAAGCTCAATGCGATCGACCAGGGGCATCTGAGCGGGATGAGCCAAAGAACAGTAAATGGAAGAAGAAACTCACAATGTAGAAGTGGACACAGAAGACGGCGGCAGGTGCGACAACGAGCTAGAACAAAGTGAGCGCAAGTAAAAGTGATAAAAAGAGACACTCACCAATTTCTGGGCCCAGGGCAACGCTTCCCAACTGGACCAAGCTGTCGTCCACAAAAGCCGCATAATCTTGACAACCTCTTCGCTCTGAGTAATCCTCCAGCTCCTGTGGCGCTCCCTCGAGGGTGCATAGAACTCCCAAACTTCTGCCCGCGCCTTTGAAGAAGAGAATGCTTTCTTGAGCCGAATGACAATCCATTCTTGCACGTCGGCACCCATCGGCATCACTTCGTGTACTATGAACTGGAGCACTGAGACGCAGTAATGGGTGATGACGACGGAGGCAACAGCAAAGAACAGAAGAGAGTAAGCATCTGCACGGTACAACTCCCGGATGGTCACTTGGGTTGCAGCCGGAAGGGATCGGAGAACGAGAAGCCCAGTCAAAAGGCCGATTGCGATGGAATAGATTATAACAGGGCCAATGACCATCTGATATGCATTTTAATGCGAGCCGACTTTGAAATCAAAGTTACTCACCAATGTGGCGTTCCAGGACATCCAAGGAAGAGACAATACGAAGCTCTGGCGTATTTGCTGCATATCTGGGATATATCCACCACGGCAAGCGAAATAATGATGCATCCAGAGGGCCCAATTGAGCTGAGGATGGAAGATGGAGAGGACGAGGGGGACCA
Source organism: Roridomyces roridus (assembly GCA_029378245.1). NCBI lineage: Eukaryota > Fungi > Basidiomycota > Agaricomycetes > Agaricales > Mycenaceae > Roridomyces > Roridomyces roridus. Next base: position 41,158 of record JARKIF010000091.1, read on the forward strand.
AGGCCGGACTTAACCGCTGCCAAGAGTGACAGATCCTGACAAGAATACGATGGGCGAATGAAAGGGCGCGTCGATGGGTTTGGACGATGAGGAGCCCGAGGGAATGTCCGACGATCGCGAGCAGTGTAATCTTGAGATAATGTAGGCCGTGGTCGTGAAGATGCTGGATAACACCGAGGCCGGATTGGATTTGGTCCTCGGCCGTTTGTACGAGACCGTGGATGGTCATTCCGAAAAACAAGCTGTCGGGCGTCTTGGGAGTCGACGACGCAGACACATAGGCGCAAAGGGTCATGAAAAACGCGAACAGGAACGTCATTATCTGTGTGTAATCCCGTGGTGATATGTCGGGCTCTGTGTCGGGCTCTGGTGGTATGGCTGCCGTTGGAGTTGGCGAACAGCGAGCGTCCTTGAAGGTCGACCAGATGGTGAAGACGACACTGGCGATGACGACGATGGCCAATGCACACATAACGACGTAGGGGAGCTCGGACGGCTCGCTGGAAGTCGGGCTTGGAAGGCATCGTGTGGGCTCGAGGAAGATGGAGGTGGTGCGAGTCGGCGTGTACTTGACAACAGGCGGCGTGTACTTGACAACAGGCGGCGACGGCTTGGAGAGGTGGAAAGCTTTTCTGGCGAAGAACAGGCCGGCGAAGCTGCGAGGGAGGGCGAAGAGGGCTGAGAGCGAGTAGGGCATGGTGGTGGTACTGAATCAAGATGTAAATGCAGTGTCAGCCACCCTCGCCGAATATTCATAGGGCTCCCTCGCTGCATGTAGAGCGCCTCTGTAGTCTACAGGGAATATATCGAATCGCGTCTACTAGAAGGGATATTGGCGCACTGTCGAGCCATCACGCACTGGTGACCTTCTTGCTCTTGACCATCATCATCTTCTCCTCCTCCACGCGCAGGTCAGCTCTCAGTTCTCTCTCATTTCACTCACAATGCACAGATACCATGCTCCCAGTGCCTCTCATATGTCTTCTGGCCCTCCTTTTCATTCCTGGTGTCTATCTCGGCGCGAATTCGCCCGAGTTCCAACACCTTTTTACCTCAACACTCGACGCGGCGCGGCGCGTTGTTCCATCCCTTCCTCCCGCCATCGACGAGTACGAGCTTCTCGCCCGCCAGTACCTCCACGGTCTCATGGAGCGTGCTGGCGACACGCTCGCCTTCTCCTTCTCCTCCCTCCACTTGTTCACACCGCCGCTGCCTCCTCCAACGCGAGCAGGTACCTTCGATTTTGACTTCTTCCTTGTCATCTTCCCCTGGGTGATGGCAGGCTCTGCGCTGCCTATTTTCCTTGGGCTAGTATGCGTCTACGGATGGCCGCTTCTCTGCAACTGGTGGTCCGCAGGCTCTCCCGCCCCTCTAGCGCCTGTCCAGCCACCTCCAACTCCAGCCCACGTCCAGCCACCTCGCCGCGTTGACGCTGCCGCCCAAACCACCGCCGTCGCCCAGCGTGATGCCCCCCTTGCAGAGTCGTCTGCTGCCGCTCTGCCTCGCAACTCGTACGGGGAAGCCTGGACTGCCGTTCAGGACCTCGTCGCTGGGTGGGCAGCGTTGACACGCGTTGAGCGGACTGGCATCGTCCACCGCCTTCTTCTTTGGGCCCTACCCGCCGCTCGAAGCACATTCCCCCTCGATGCTGGCGGCCGTCTTCTTCGGCCTGTAGAGGCAGTTTGGTTCCAGCACGACCCTCACGCGGCGGAGCGTGCCACCGACTCGTTCTTTGCGTTGCTCCATGTTTGGCAGGACCTAGTGCCTGACCACCAAGCTCGTGTGCTGCGTTTGCTACACCAGGGCGCACTTGAATGGGTCCTGGTCGACGATCAGGAATCCAGCCACTCATCGACGTTCGCTGGCGATGCATCTGAGGACGAGGAGGAGTCCAGCTCCGCAGAGTCGTCATACTGGTCGACGGTTTCAGAAGTATCCGAGGAGGAAGATGAACACTGGGGTGCAGTCGGGCGGGGCTCGAGCGACGTCGAGCAGGGGGAAGTTGACTCTGGCACCTTGTCAAGCACTGCAATTGTCTCTCATGAGGAGGAGGAAGACGATTGCAGCCGCCAGGAGCCTACCGCACCGACCATCCCAGAGCGTCCCCACCTTCCCACCATCTGGGAGGAGGAGGAGGATGAACCTGTAATCCCTGCGCAGGCCAACGAGGAGCATGACACGGCCTTCGCCTCTATCCAGACCACGCCCGTGCCCAGATCAGGGGTGCTGCCAGCACCGGAATCCCTCATTGACGGTCACAACGAGCTTGGGCACCTTCGTGCTTGTCTCCGCCCCGTTCCTGTCGGTGAAGGACGCTCTTCTCAGCTTCAAGAGGGCGGTCCGACGGTGCGGGCGTTCCGTCTGGCGTCAAGCTCTGGGCGCGAGGCATACGGTCACACCGCCCTGCCGTCAGAGTTGCTGGCGGCCTTCAAGGTCACGGAGGGTGCTGACCACCAGGAGCAGCGCGCACCGCTGCAGCAGCGCAACGGTGTCTCAGCGATTCCCGTATGGCAGCGGAAAGGTCGGGTGGTGGGACGTGGCGGGGAGAACGCGCTCCCGGAGTGAGGAAGGACGTTTGACATCTACATTTTCTTCTCTCTTCTTCCCTTTTCTTCCACATCTGTACACCACTACACCGCACGTTCCCTTTGTATTTCTATCATCCACATGTATTCTACCGACATTACTATATAGCCTAGCCACATACTGTTATATCACATACGCACATACTAGTAGCTTGTCTCGGAATAACGTGCAACAAGTTGAAATTCACACGGAGGAGGTTCCTCCACCGCGGTCGACATTCCGACGTGACCGTGTTACCAAAGACGGTGTGCCCTTCAACGACATCGACCTGTAATATGCACTCGAGCTTTTCCAAACACCTACTCCTCTGCCACCGAGTACGCGCACGATCAATGCGAAACCTCTCCCACCATTCGCCTGGGATCCCTAATCCAGATCGCCAGCGCGGGTTGGCTACTCTAGAGTCGGAGGAGCGGGAGGACGAGGGCGATGAGCGAGCGACGAGGCGGCCACGAAGCGATCCAATGCAAGCCCTGCGATGCCGCACGTCCTCGCCTGATGTCAAGTACATTACTTTCCGAGCAAGGCTGAGGCTGCGGAGAGTTGCTGGACTTTAAATTCATTCTGTACTTGCTTTGTATTCAGCCATCTGTGAGAATGGTAACTTGTTGCACGTTACTCTAGATATCCAAGTGATGTCTAAAAGCTGGTAGTGTAGGTACATGTGGCTAGTAAGGTATAATAGTATGTGCGACAGGCTATAGTAGTGTAGGTAGAATACATGTGGACGCTAGAAATACAAAATGAATGCGGAGTAGTAATATACAAATGCGGCAAGGAAAAAGAGAAGAAGAAAATACAAGTCAACGGCCATTCGTTCCATTCCATCCCAGAACATCTACGGGCGGGCATTCTCGCCGCTGCGGTCCACCCCCTTGCCCTTTCGCGAGGCAGGAAGGCGCGACACTTCGTTACGCGGCTGCAGAGGTGGGCGCTGCTCAGAGTGATCAGTGCGCTCCGTAAGCTGGACCGCTGCCAGCAACTCCGACGGCCGAGGGGTGTGCCCATATCCATCGCGTCCATCAACAGCCGCAAGGCGGAATGCAAGCTCCGTAGGACCGTACCTGGGATTCTCAGCGGGTTTCTCACGTGCTGGGACCGGGCGTAGACGAGACCGGAGCAGTGTCAGCGCGTCCTGGCCATCCAATGAGGGGTCCGACGCTGTGGGCGGCGTAGGAACCATTTGGTTGCTTGTGCTGAGTGTGGAGGCAATGCTGGCCACGGTGGCAACACGCTCCTCGCCAGCCTCGACGCAGATGCAGTGTTCCTCCTCCTCATCTTCCTCCCAAATCGTCGAAAGTTCGTGGCGCCTTGGGATAGTCGGTGCGCTTGACCCCTCGCCACGATCGTCCTCTTCCTCGTCGTCAGATGCAGTTCCGAAGTCGAGGAAATGCTGGAGTCGGTGAAATCCAGCTCCTCCTCGACGTCACGGATATCCCATCCAATCGCGCCCTGGTGCAGAAGATATACGGCCCGTGCCTGGTAGTCCTCCTCGAGGTTCTGCCAGACATTGAACAGCCGGACAAACGCGCCGGCTGCACGTGCCGCCGCGTGAGGATCGTGCTGGCTGTGGACGGACTCTACGGGCCGCTGCAGGATCCCCTCGGCGTCGAGGAATCTAGCACGAACCCGAGAACGAGCGTGGACAAGTAGCCAGTGGACTATTCGCACCCGGTCCACGCGCGTGAGGGCAGCCCATCCGGCAAAAAGGTCCTGAAAGGCTGAGATGGCGGTGTCACGACGAAGAGCAGCCGCAAACGCCTCTGCACGAGACGCTTCTGGCTGGCCGGTTGGCGGGGAGGAAGGAGGAAGGGGCAGAATCTGCACAGCCATATGGACGTGGCAGAGTCGAGGGACGGGGGGTAGAGGTGCCTGGAGAGGAGCTGGAGGAGTCCGAGAGCCTGCGCGCCACCAATTATGAAGCTGCGGCCATCCATAGAGATAGGCGACCGCAAGCAGAAGGGATAAAGCGAGTAACACCAGGAGCGTTGAGATATCAACGCGAGTAAAGAAGTATCCCGAGCGGATGCGCGCTGGAGGCGGTGGGGTGGAGGAGCGTATGACGGAAAAAGAAATGGCGTCGAAGGAGACAGAAGAGAGTGTGTCAGCTGCACGCTCCATGAGACCGTGAAGGTACTCGCGGGCAATGAGCTCGTATTCATCGACGCCCGGAGGTAAGGAAGGAACGACGTGCCGGGCAGCGTCGAGGGTGGAAATCAGACGGGATTGGAACTCGGGGTGCGAGGCGATGAAAACACCAGGGAGGAGAAATAAAGCTACCCAGCAAAGAAGGGGAAGCGGGAGCATGGTGTCTGTGGATTGTGAGTGAAATGAGAGACAACTGGATTGAGCGAGCTGACCTTTGCGTAGGGGAGGAGAAGATGATGGTGGTGAGAGCCAAGAAGGTCACCAGCGCGTGATGGTTCGACAGTGCGGCCATATCCCTTCTAGTAGATGCGATTCATTCCCTGTACACTACGGACGCGTCTTACATGCAGCGAGGGAGCCCTATGAATATTCGACGAGGGTGGCTGACACTGCATTTACATCTTGATTCAGTACCACCACCATGCCCTACTCGATTTCTGCCCTCTTCGCCCTCCCTCGCAGCTTCGCAGGCCTGTTCTTCGCCAGAAAGGCTTTCCACCTCTCCTCGCCGTCGCCGCCTGTTGTCAAGTACACGCCGACTCGCACCACTCCCATCTTCCTTGAGCCCACACGATGCCTTCCAAGCCCGACTTCCAGCGAGCAGTTCCAGCTCCCCTACGTCGTTATGTTTGGATTCGCCCTCGTCATCTTCGCCAGTGTCGTCTTCACCATCTGGTCGATCTTCAAAGACGCTCGCTGCTCACCAACACCACCACCAGAGCCCGACACAGAGCCCGACATATCACCACGGGATTACACACGGATAATGACGTTCCTGGTCGCGTTCTTCATGACCCTTTGCGCCTATGTGTCCGCGTCGTCGACTCCCAAGACGCCCGACAGCTTGTTTTTCGGAATGACCATCCAGGGTCTCGTACAAACGGTGGAGGACCAAATCCAATACGGCCTCGGTGTTATCCAGCATCTCCACGAACACAGCCTACAGTAACTCAAGGTTCTACTGCTCGCGATCGTCGGCCATTCCGTCGGGCTCCTCATCGTCTTCGCCCAGCCACGTGCTCTTTCCTTCGCACACCGTATTCTTGCCAAGATCTGTCACTCGTGGCAGCGATTAAGCCCAACCTTCGTGCCGCTCTTCCTCTTCCTCTTCCATCCTCAGCTCAATTGGGCCCTCTGGATGCATCATTATTTCGCTTGCCGTGATGGCTATATCCCAGGCATGCAGCAAATCCGTCGGAGCCTCGTCTTGTCTCTTCCTTGGATGCCCTTGAACGCTATATTGGTGAGTAACTGTGATTTTCGAAGTTGACTAGTATTAACATGCATACCAGATGGTCGTTGGCCCTGTTGTAATCTATTCCACCGCAGTCGGCCTTTCGAGTGGGCTCCTCATCCTCCGCTCTCTTCCATCTGCAACCCGAGCGACCATCCGAGAGTTGTACCACGAAGACGCTCACTCCCTTATATTCTTCGCCGTTTCCTCGGTTGTCGCCGTCCATTACTCTGCCTCCGTGCTCTACTTCACAGTGAAAGAAGTATGGCCGATGGGTCTTGACGTGCAAACATGGATTGAGATTCGACTCGACAACGTGTTATCTTCGTCAGAGGCGCGGGCAGAAGTTTGGGAGTTTTATGCACCATCGAGGGAGCGCCACAGGAGCTGGAGGATTACCCAGAGCAGCGAGGTTTTCAAGATTATGCGGCTTTTGTGGACGACAGCTGGGTCGAGTTGGCAGGCGCTGCCTTGCGCACAGAAATTGGTGAGCATCGCTTTTTGTTCCTGTTACTTGTGCTCATTTAGTTCTAGCTCGTTGTTGCACCGGCTGCCGTCTTCTGCGTCTACTTCTACATTGTGAGGTCCTTCTTTCGTTTGCTGTTCTTTGACTCATGTCGCTCAGATGCCCCTGCTCGATCGCATTGAACTTCTAATCCGAATAGAGTATTGGAAGTATCGACGTCGGCGGTATGTCAGCCAGTCATTCCCCGTTGTTCCTTCCTCACATTTCTTCAGGGCAGTCCGGCAATTTCACCTGAAGAACTACTCGGTTGAGAATCGGCTTGCGGCAAACAACTAGACGACCAGAAGAAGTGCCTAACGCAACGCCGAGTTCAAACATCGCGTGAGAGGATACCATACGGAGGGTCACGAGTGAAGCTACCGGTGCGGCCATGAAGACTGTCGGGGACGCCCAACTTTTTTCGCCACCAGCAAGCTTCCTACCTTCAAGATTCTAAAACGGTGTTTCGTTCTTCGTCGTGTGAGTGACCTGTTGCCTAGCGAAATGTCTTTTCATCTCACAACTTTGCAGTGCGAGCAGTGCTTGGGTCATCTAGTTATTGTCGCATTCCGACCGCCGAGTTTCAGGTTATACCCGCAGCTACATAGCTTGCCCCCATTTCTTTTTCTTTACATCTCTCGTCTGTATCTGGAATCCAATATTATTCATCTTCTGCTTCGATGGCTTGGGAGTGCTAGTGAATTTTCGTTTGCACATTCGGCTGTTTGACGGGGTCACGAGGCCCGTCGTCTTCGATCAGCTGACTCGAAGCTTCTTGACCACAACCACCACGTCTGGACGAAAATCCGGCTTCCAGATGTTCTCCGCGCTATCGACCTGCGGATCGATACTGCTGGTCGTTGCCCATCTAACCTTAGTTTGCCCTCAACTCACCTTGGCAGCCAAATGCCCTGCGTCATTCTCGTTACCTCCCAGCGATGCAGTGGACCACGTTAATCCGTTAGCTAGCTCCTTGAGCTTGTGATTGGTACTCAAGCGACTTTTACAGGCTCATAGGGAATGGTGGCGACACACCGAATGGTTCTGGAGGGATGGTCAGAGTAATTTCTACGCGCCAATATTTTTACTAACAGTCTCACTAGATTCCCAGCACCGCTCCGCCCTTCGCAATGACGCGCTGGGTTACCCAAACACACGAAAACTATGTCTCTGTGACGCCGTACAACCACACCGCGACTACGATTCATGGTTTCCAAGGGACTCACCAGCCGGCAATCTGGATGGGTGAAAGTGGCCAGGTCGTCGTCGTCCCAGGCATTGGCAAAGAAGTCAAGAGCCAGTTTTCCGACCGTGGTCTTGGATTCAGCAATGCGACAGAGGTGATCACACCGAGTTATTATCGTGTGGAGCTTGACGCAGGCAACGGACACGTCATCCTGGCTGAACAAAGCGCAAGTAAGTCAATTGGAAGAGTCTCTGTGTCAAGTTTTGGGCTTAGAGTTTCACTCGTAGCATCCCGTGTTGGGCATTTGCGGTTCACATTTCCCAAAGGAAAGAACGGATATGTTCTTCTCGAGGCGACACGGCCAACTGTGATTACTTCCACTCCGACCAATATCACTTACCCCGACGGGACTATTGCAGTCGATATTGAGCGGCGGGAGATCACAGGCTCGAACAGCGAGCGCCAGGATTGGATCATCACACCCACTTCCACCGCCGACAGCGCGAGCCACTTTCGCGGGTACTTCTGCGCTCGCTTCGACAGACCGTTGGCCAGTTGGGGCGTTGTGCAGAACGGGACTGTTAAATCTGGTGCGACGGAGGGAGAGGGAAGCCTGCTTTCCGCATATGTACGATTTGCCGACGATACGAGTCTGGTGAACGTACGCGTCGGGGTGTCTTTCATCTCCGTTGATCAGGCGCGGCGCAATCTCGACGCGGAGATTGCGGATGGTGTGTCGCTTGAAGAAACTGCACGCAATACTCGGACTGCGTGGGCGGAGAAGTTGGATCGTATTTCCTTGGAGGGTGCGAGCGAGGCGGACAAGGAGATGTTTTACACAGCGTTCTTTCATACTCTGCAGGTAAGGCTCTTCGTTCTTTCAGAATATATTTTGATGGGCTTCAAGTATCCGTATGAGCAAGACGAGGGCGGGGAGTATTACTCTGCCTATGACAATCAAGTCCACAAGGGTATTTCCTACACGGGGTATTCAATTTGGGTGGGTATCTCTACTTTTTCAATGATGAATACTTTCAACTGGGAACGTCAGGACACATTCCGCGCAGAGTGGGCGTGGCTTATTCTCTTCGCACCTGAGCGTGTCCCCGATATGATCACCAGTATGCTTCAAGATTACAAAGAGGTGCACCATCTCATTACACTTTACTGGTACTAATACCGTCTTACAGGGCGGCTGGCTTCCCATGTGGAAGAATGTCGCGGAAACAAACATCATGGTCCAATTTTTTCAAGTCTTCGACTTTCGTCATTCATAAGATTGTTAGGTTGGCACACACGCGGACTCACTTGTTGCCGAGGCAGTCGTCAAAGGCGTGGAGGGCTTTGATTTGAGTCTTGCATGGGAGGCGGTTTACAAAGACGCGACTACGCCGCCTGAGAATGACGGGAATACAACGTGAGCTATATTGCTTTGCAGTCAACCTTCAACTCAAGTCCACCCAGATACTCTGATCGCGAGGAGGCAAGTCGTTCCACTGCAAGATATTCTAAGCTTCCAAACACAATGTTGACAGAATGTGGACTATGAAGTCCGTGCGGGATTGTCCTCGGTATATGCGGAGAAGGGTTGGGTAGCCGACGACGTGCATTCCGAATCGGCATCGCGAACTCTCGACTATGCCTGTGAGTTCCTTCGTGATCTTGTGGATTAGCTGCTAATATATGATCAGACGACGACTACGCCGTATACCGTCTGGCAGAGGCACTCGGGAAATCGCCCGATATTGTCACTGCTCTTCGTGACCGGGCGATGTCAGCGCCGTTCACTTTATACAACAATGCAACTGGTTTCATGGAAGCGAGGAACGGCGATGGGTCGTGGGCCGGCCCTGACGCTGGTTGGACAGAGGGCGACAAGTGGGCGTACTCATTCGACGTCGTGCATGATATCCCGACGCTGATCGAGTACCGTGGTGGAAACGAGAGTTTTGTGCAGAGCTTGGACGCACATTTCGATGGCGGGCATAATGACCACAGCAACGAGGTGAGTGAATACATTGTTTTTTCTATGCTCGGACGAAGCTGAATGTGCGTGCAGCCAAGTCATCATATTCCCTATCTGTATTCTCTCGCTGGTGCTGCGAGTCGGACACAGGAACGCGTTCGCGAGATTGCGCAAGCCAACTATAACAATACCCCTACGGGACTGTCTGGAGTCAGTCAACTGGTTTGAAGACTGGGAATTCAATCTGACTTCCTGCAGAACGAGGATTGCGGGCAAATGAGCGCATGGTATCTGTTCTCTGCACTAGGCTTCTATCCCGTCAATCCGGCTTCGGGCGAATATGTCGTTGGCTCGTAAGTTCCACTCTGCTCACTAACGAAAGTTTCTGATCGTTATTTTCAGCCCGTTCTTTGACAAAGTTACGGTCAAGCTACCAGGGCAAGATACGCCTTTGACCATAACTGCCGAGGGCGCCGCGTCGGCCAAATACATCCAGTCCTTGACTGTTGACGGCGAAGCGGTAGGTGCACCTATCATACGCCACGAACAGATCGCAGCCGGCGCGGATATTGTTTTCAAGATGTGGGAAACTCCACAAGCATGGGGCGGGGTTGAGGACGGGGATTCGGTCTGTATTCTGCCGCGGTTGATGTCTGTGCTGGAGTGGGAAAGAGAGGCGGGAGAGTGCGTACAAGTTCAAATTATCTGATGAGTGTTCTGTATCTGTCCAAATTTAACATGTGCCTCTGCAATCCAAGTTGCTACATGCAACGGGCATTCACGGTATCAACCTTGAAATCTTTCGGACCCAGGTGTGTGTTGAAGACTTGAAGTTGAAGATTTGGAGTTGAACGCGTCCAATAGCCGGGACGAGGATGATATTCCGAGTCGAAGCTCGAGAGTATCGTTTGAGATGTCTCGGAGTCGAGCCTCGAGGACGACATGGATCCGGAAGAACAGTGAGCGAAAGTAGACGTCGCCGTCGAAGGAGACGTTGATCAGTATTTGGCTCGCAATATCTGTGATTTTCTTGAACAGGGCGCCCATCTGTGTTTTCTTTCGTGATTCACTGTGCATAAGCCGGTCGAAGTTCGCTATCCTGATAAGTTTGTCAAGAAATAATGTTGAGTGATTTACTGTACATGCCGCGGCGCGAATAGTCAAGAAAGTCACATATATACTTGGCTACAATTCAGCAACTCCCTCTAAGCTGACTCCTCATTTTGCATTCTCGTTAATCCTGCCAGCTTTGCACTCCTCGCGATGCGATTTCCAATGCATCTTCTGACAGACATTGTTACAATACCTGGTGATTTGAACCGTCAGCATGTTCGAAAGGAAATCAATAGACATCCACTCACCATGTCTTTTGACATCCCGCACAATTCTTGAGGGTCACACTACCGCAATTACAGAAGGAGCAGGTATGCAACTGCGCTAGCCCGTATCGTTGGGCACCTGGGGTTGCTCCTTGTAATTCGCATTCGCGCGAAAAACACGGAGTGGTGTTGAGCTTTTCGAACCACACAGAAATATCCACGTCCGAATGATCCGAATCAGATGCCGGTGCTTTGTAGCCTCGTTTGGGTTGGCGAGAGATGACTGAGCTCCACGTATCCCAGGCGCTCGGCATGCCATCGAGTATCTTGTCCAGCGCGTCACAATCTTTCAAGAGGGTGAAGCCCCATCCGTTACATCGGGCAATGTCGCAGATTCGGGTGAAGGATTTTCGGATCGTCTGCGGAAAATATCAGCTCATAATTACGCTAGTGAAGAGCAGACCCACATACCTGAAATTTCTCGTCCTTCCAGATGTGCCCGTTCCGAAGCAAGTCAATGAGAGTCCCGACGGCGGTCATCGATGGCATTAGGGTGTGATCCAACGGTGCGACTCGCATGAAGGTATTTGCGTTATCCAATGCCTTCCCCAGCAACACGTTGACCTCCTTCATGCGTAAGTCCAAAGGGAGTCCCTGCGCCATTCGAGACACAACAAGAAGAGAATGAGAGACGCTGAGGTAGAGCAGCTGTTGCTGCATGTTGTCTGTCATGCCATCGCGGCACTGCAATCCTTTATCGGCGTGGAGAACCCGTGTAATGCTTTCGTCCCTGCCGCATACGAAATTGGCGAGGGTATAATGGAAAAAAGGGAAACATGGGTGCCGCTTGAGGGCCTCTTCGGCGTAGTGGGAGGCAGGGCACAGCTGCCCTTTAGACACGAGGACAGTGTGAATGTGCAGAACATCGGCCGTAATATCCAACTTGTTCGTGTCGTCCGCAGCGTTCCGAACGGCATCCTCGCACACCCGGAGCATCTCGAGCACTTCCTCAGCTCCCTCATTATCAGGTTGAGTAAACGCTCGGATAGCTGTTTCGCTACGCAAAATCAGAGCTGCGACTTGCTGTCCCAGCTGCAAGTGCGAGCAGTCCGAGTTTGTCTTGTACTCATTTGCGAGAGCTTTCAGCATGTCTCCGTCTTGCAGGAGCTGGGAAACAAAAGGCTCTGTGTCACGATAGTACGTCTGTAGCGACTCGAAGACATCCCGGGAGGTAGGTTCCGGTTTATGCTCTCTCTGGCGGGAGTCGGCTAATTGAGCACACACATCGATCAGAGCGCGCTGCGAGCAGATTCGAGTGCAGATATCAGGCGACCGAGCGCAGGCGACGAGAAAGTTGATGGAATCTGGGTTGGCAAGGAAGGGAACAGGGTATTGGTATGCAGTTTCATGACAAAATGTGACCAGGTGGTGGAAGCTGAGTGAGGTGGAAGCCGGGAGGAGGACAACATTCAGCATGAATCGTAGGACACGCGGTAATGCGGCCACGACTTCGGGATCTGGTATGGCAGCGTCGATCGCGCATGTAATGGCATGCGACAGTACGCAGACGGTCGTTTCTACAAAATCGAGAATGGCGGAGGTGAAGCGTGCAATGACTTGTAGAACTTCCGAGTCACGCTGGTGAGAAAATCTGCTGAGGATCAAGACAGCAGTTTCTCGTGCCCACGGTGAGGTCAACAGAGCCACAGCTCTCTCCAGAAACCCTAGTAAGTGCGTTAGTACTGCTGAAGCGATAGGGCAGACAAGGATCCGCACGAGTTTCAGAAACAATGCGCTTTCGCAGGATGTTATCATCTCCCATCCGACTGTAGAGAACAAGGATGGCCGAGGCGAGACGATCGGAGGCTACTACTTGGCTCCCTGAGTATTCCCGAGTCTGAGCGTAGACATTGTCGAGTGCAACGGAGACGGTCTCAAACGATTCGTGACATTTCTTGAGCCCCCGGGTCGTATTACAATCTGAATGGGACCTGTAAATGGCGGGATTTGAGTAAAGAATGGCCGTACCTGGAATCCGTAGTTTGCGAGAGATCTCGTTTGCAAGAAGGTTCGCATCGGACGCAAGTCCTGCGGTGACCAGTAGCTGGAGGAGAGTCTTGTCCCTTGCAGGTCTGCGTGAATGCATGGGTGTGATCAGAAAGAAGGGAAAAAACGAGGCCGGATCAGCAGCAGTGTCCCCGAGATTGCCCCGAGACGCGTTGGTGCGGACATTACCTAAAGTGACGTATAGAGTCGAACGGGCATGGGTTGAGAAACAGAGCGGAAGCAGGCTGCTGAATTATGACTTGATTATGGCCATGGTCGTGGTGCGGAGGCAAGCGGGGTTTGTTTGTCGGCCAAATCGCCGGGCGCATCAAATCGATCAAACTTGATCAAATTGTATTTTCTCTTCAACCAAGGCAACTCATGCAGCGCCGCAATTTTCTGTGAGCATCTTCTATTGAAATTAGTAGACTTTGGCGATAAATTAAATATTGCATGACTGTCTCGTCGAAATTCGAGGCCGAGGCTGAACCAGTTCTGAATGATTCCATTGGCAAAGACTGAATTTGAACCTGAAGCGTTGTTGGGCAGTCCCGAAAATCAACAGACTGTGTTAAAAGCAAGTGGATGGCAGGGTTGGGGCAGGGGACCGACTTCAGCGGCCTGGCAAACAGGTGGGAGATATCAGGGCGCCGTTGGATTCCGCGAGGAACGATCGTTCCCAAGGGCTCATTTCAACTTGATTGATGTTGTGCGCTTTGAGCATCAGCATTGGAATGGTTCGGATCCCCCAGCTCTCATTGCCAAGCGATCAACCATTCTCAAACGTATGTACGATACACGTTGCGCAAGAAAACAAGACCGCAAACTATTGTACCTCCACATGCTACGCGCCGTAAATCGAAGAGCGGTCGGTGACGGGAATGACCCCAAAGTCCACCCATCTGACTGGAATTGTTTTCCACTGTTCCGCCGAGACCCCTGCGTCCATAATGAGAGGTCTTGAGCAAATCACTTGAGATAATTATCTATCGACAGAAAGAAAAAGAGCACGCACGGACGCTGCGCGGAATCTGAGAGCATTTGGTGGTCCATCTCGTTCACTACGCGCGCAATCTCCGGAAACTCGAACTCAGTCGACATCTGCTCCATCATGCCAGCTGGGCCGACACCAATACTTTGCGGCCGTGGGTCGTGGGAGCACACGAAGCGGAGGAATTGAGCGAGCATCGCTACAGCACGGCGGTCGCCCGTTGTCAGCGCCTTGTCTCTACACGCCCGAAAGGCAGCACGGATGGGCGGATGTTGAAAGGACAAGTATGCGCGATCGCGAATGGAAAAGAGGATGTAGTCGTAGTCGGGCGACAGGTGGTTGAGTTGTGCAACTTGGAAAACGAGTGCCCCCGAGCGCTTGAAGCCCGAGAGTGGAGGACCGATTCGAAGAGATGGTTGCTCGGGAATCGAAGGTGTCAGATCCTCGAGCTGGAGGAATTTACCACACTCTTTCTTATGTCCAGCTTTCCAATCCACTTTTTGACATTCACTAAGGTGCGGTAAGCAATCAGTGGAAGGGGAAAACGGACACTAGTACGCACGGTGAGCAGTACAAAACCTCCCTCTGCATTGTATCCCAGCATCGTTTGCAGCGCGGGAACTTTTTCGTTGTATCGTTCAATTTGCCACACGTCTGGCAGTCTTGCTTCCCACTCTCGTGTACCTTCATCGTTTGAGCGTGGGCTCTCTTGTCCATCTGACGCGCAACCTTTCCGAATGACTTGACCACTTCCGAGTTTTCCCCGTAAAGCATGTTCAGTGCTTGACTGGGCTCGTCGCGTGGTTTCTGAGGTTTGGAACCAGTTTTCATTTGAGCGAGCTCGGGGAGTGGCAAGTCGAGGAACGAGCAAAGCGCAAAGTGTAAAACAAATCCTGCTGAGTTTTCAGACGAGCCAAGGGTACAGCTGGGACTGAATGCTCACCAATCAAAAGGTTCCGTTGACAGAGAAGTAGTGCCAGGGAGAGCCTTTCGCAGACTGTAGTCTTGGGTGATTGCTGCTCAACGGTGATTGCATCCCACACCGGGTGAGAAATATAGTTTGGAGTGTCGGCGAGGCGAAAGGTCGGATTCTGTACCATCATCTCTTCGAAAAGATCGGGGAATAGGGAGCCATTTTGTCGGTGCGATTCGACGCTCATCTCTTTTTCGGTATGCAATCGGGCAGCGCTCATCTCAGGTATAGAGGTGCAAGCATAGACCAGACCGGCGAGGATGATCTCGCCACGCCTTGCGGGAGAGGCTGACATCCATCTCCGCCGCAGCTCATTCCCGACGCAGAACGGCGCAGCCTGTAAAGTCATCTGCGCCTGCATGTGGCACAAGGTCTTTTGCAGCGAACGGACGCCCCGAATGACGTGGTCCTGCCTTTTAGGATCCTGTAAACGAGTGGACTCTTTGTAGACGAGCCATCTTTCAGTGCGGAGCGACTCGGGGAGCCTACGATTGGCGACTGCAGCGGCTTCGAAAGCCTGCTCCCACTTTTTCTCCCACGCGAGCGGATCGGAGGAGGCTAGCTGGATGTCGGGCGGGACCCCCGGGATGTCCAAGGTTATGCTGGCCGGCGACGATGGCATCGTGGGCGGCAGGATGGAAGTGGCTTGGAAAGAGTGACGAGTCGGGTGTCACGGTTGATCCGTTTGATGACATCAGACGCGTATTTCGTCTTGCGCTCACCCGCGTTTGTGTTATTGCTGTCCATGACCTCACACTGACTCAGTTTTTAGTATCATGAATCCCGATCTCAGAGCTACAATCGCAAGTAACCAACCACCGACCGACACTTGATTCAAACGGGACAAATGCGTCTTTTGCTGTCGTCCTCCGTGTCTGAACTGGCACAGCTGGACACGCAAATTCGGCACAGTGAATCTTCGCAAGTTGAAGCAGCACACGGTCGCCGAAGGAACAGCTCGTCGACGATTGAAACGCGTCTTGTCAGCCATTCGTCTCGCTCCGACTCGGACAGCTGAGATTCTGACCGAGATCTTCCTCATTTGTCGCGATGAGGCGCTCAAGTGTCACAACTACTTCCATCTTTGAGAACGCTATCCCTATTTTTCTCACTTGGCGCGCTGTGTGTCTATTGACACCGGTTTTGGGACCACATCCATGTCCACCAACCCATCCGTCTGCGGCCGATGTCTGTTCAACAACAGATTTTTCGTCGTTTGTTCCAGTTCCCACGAACTCTCAAGATTTCGCGTTCCTCTGGATATACAACTCCACAAATCTCTTTCGCGACCATCATCACCCTCGCAGCAGGCTAATTGGCCACGATAACTACATATCCAATCTGGCTCGAGTTTCCCTGGCTTCCCCTTGCCTCAACCGAACTCTCGTGGATGGTCGCGATAGTCTCGAGTTTCCGCCGACTTCGGGTCCGGGGTTCTCGGAGATGTTCTATTACTTCTACCGTACCATCATCCCCTGCGGGGTCCCGAAGGGCGCCGTTGTGAATATTGTGTCTGATTTCGCCATCGCTTGCAAACCTTTACAGATCCCGAAGTCCAGCCGACATGATTGCGCACGAAAACTGAGTAAGCGTGCTTGCAATCAGCTTCAAATTTGCCGAGACTCATCTGTTCAAATCCTTATAAGAGGCCATCTGGACAATTGAATCCTATCGACAACCAAAACCACATATGGGCCTCACTTCTCGCCTGGTGATCACCACTGCTTTCGCCGCCACTATGCTGGGTGCCTCCGGCGACAAGTTCAATTTGAAGCCCTTCACTGAGGGAAGTCCGCACCTCAAGGCCCTCGTCAACAACACCTGGCTACCGGAACAGGCTCTGTATCCCGCCGCTGGAGTCGACAAAGGCATCGAGTTGGATACCTTACGTGACTTGCTCACGGAATGGGTGACGACTTTTGATTGGGGAAAGCAGGAAGACGAGTTGAACCAGTAAGTGTCGCGTTTTCTTGTCTGGAATGTGTCTCATATGGCCCAATAGACTCGACCACTTCACCGCCGAGATCGAAGGACAAGTCGTGCATTTCGTGCACCAAAAATCGAAAGCTTCGGACACGATTCCCGTCATTCTACTTCACGGGTGGCCTGGTGAGCCCATTTCATCTCGACCTGCTACTCCCTCTCAATTCCCCGATCTAGGCTCTTTCCAGGAGTTCCTCCCGGTCATAGAGCCATTGACTCAACCGTTGTTCAACGCTACCAGTGGAAAGAACGTCTCGTTCGACGTTATGGTTCCCTCTCTCCCTGGATTTGTCTTCTCCTCCCCCCCGCCTCAAAATTCGACCGTCGACGATACCGCCAGAATATTCAACACGTTGATGAGCGAGGTCCTGGGGTATTCGACATACGCTGTGCATGGAACTGATGGCGTTACGAACATCTGTCAAGATAGTCTACGAAAAAACGCTCACAGGAATGCAGGGCTCTGGTGTGGCATATTCCCTGTACAGCTCTTTCAACGAGACTGTTTGCGCGGCGCATTTTGCTTTCCTGCCCTTCACCCCGCCAACGGCCCAAGATATTGCAGACAACAATATCACTCTGTCGGATGCTCAGAAAGTGACCCTACAGCGAAAGCAGAGTGGAACACGATCGGGACGGGGTATTTTACTGAACAGACGACCAAGGTCAGCTTCGTGATGTCTTATATTCCCACCCACTGATCTGTGTTCAGCCAAACGATATTGGGCTGGCTCTGTATGACAATCCAATCGGACAGCTTGCATGGATCGGAGGAAAATTCCAACTCTGTGTGTCCATCGTCTAGCTCGCTTTCATGTCCACTTACAAACTCATCAGGGTCCGACCCGCGCGCAGGAACACCACCATCTGTACTCGACAATACCGCAATCCTGACATCCGTCTCGCTCTACTACCTCACCCACTCGTTCTTGTCCTCCGTCTGGATTTACCCACAGAACCCGAACGGGTTCCACACAGTATATACCCCAGCTCCGACGGACGCTCCACTGCTTTTCAGCCAATACGAATTCAATGTTGGATTTTGGCCGGAAGAGTACGTCACCAAGGTTGGGAATTTGGTCTCGTACAAAGGAAATTGGTTTGATGAGACTGATGTTGAACCCCTAGTACACGACTTTGGCGGACATTTTGCTGGACTGGATAGCCCCCCCGCTCTCATCGAGGACATCCGCGATGTGGCCACTGGACTACTTCCCGAGATTGTTGAAAAAAAAAGGCTCTCGAATGCGACGTCGATATCTCATACATGTTTCGGTTCGTTTCCCACATACACATATCCCTGTTCTAGACTTCCTTGAATTATGTTTCCATTTCGAACGATTCGCCCTGACGTCGTTGGGTTTACATTTCGATATGAGATTGACACGTAAAGAATGAAGCAAGCAGATAATATATATTCGAACTCAGATACAGATGAGATATGTAGAAAGAAAGAAAAGAGAATATGGGTGCTAGCTATGTAGCTGCGGGTATAACCTGGAACTCGGCGGTCGGAATGCGACAATAACTAGACGACCCAAGCACTGCTCGCACTGACAACTAGATAAGCAGCTGGTGTCTCGAAAGATAGGTGCACTCACACGACGAAGAACGAAACACCGTTTTAGAATTTTGAAGGTAGGAAGCTTGCTGGTGGCGAAAAAAGTTGGGCGTCCCCGACAGTCTTCATGGCCGCACCGGTAGCTTCACTCGTGACCCTCCGTATGGTATCCTCTCACGCGATGTTTGAACTCGGCGTTGCGTTAGGCACTTCTTCTGGTCGTCTAGTTGTTTGCCGCAAGCCGATTCTCAACCGAGTAGTTCTTCAGGTGAAATTGCCGGACTGCCCTGAAGAAATGTGAGGAAGGAACAACGGGGAATGACTGGCTGACATACCGCCGACGTCGATACTTCCAATACTCTATTCGGATTAGAAGTTCAATGCGATCGAGCAGGGGCATCTGAGCGACATGAGTCAAAGAACAGCAAACGAAAGAAGGACCTCACAATGTAGAAGTAGACGCAGAAGACGGCAGCCGGTGCAACAACGAGCTAGAACTAAATGAGCACAAGTAACAGGAACAAAAAGCGATGCTCACCAATTTCTGTGCGCAAGGCAGCGCCTGCCAACTCGACCCAGCTGTCGTCCACAAAAGCCGCATAATCTTGAAAACCTCGCTGCTCTGGGTAATCCTCCAGCTCCTGTGGCGCTCCCTCGATGGTGCATAAAACTCCCAAACTTCTGCCCGCGCCTCTGACGAAGATAACACGTTGTCGAGTCGAATCTCAATCCATGTTTGCACGTCAAGACCCATCGGCCATACTTCTTTCACTGTGAAGTAGAGCACGGAGGCAGAGTAATGGACGGCGACAACCGAGGAAACGGCGAAGAATATAAGGGAGTGAGCGTCTTCGTGGTACAACTCTCGGATGGTCGCTCGGGTTGCAGATGGAAGAGAGCGGAGGATGAGGAGCCCACTCGAAAGGCCGACTGCGGTGGAATAGATTACAACAGGGCCAACGACCATCTGGTATGCATGTTAATACTAGTCAACTTCGAAAATCACAGTTACTCACCAATATAGCGTTCAAGGGCATCCAAGGAAGAGACAAGACGAGGCTCCGACGGATTTGCTGCATGCCTGGGATATAGCCATCACGGCAAGCGAAATAATGATGCATCCAGAGGGCCCAATTGAGCTGAGGATGGAAGAGGAAGAGGAAGAGCGGCACGAAGGTTGGGCTTAATCGCTGCCACGAGTGACAGATCTTGGCAAGAATACGGTGTGCGAAGGAAAGAGCACGTGGCTGGGCGAAGACGATGAGGAGCCCGACGGAATGGCCGACGATCGCGAGCAGTAGAACCTTGAGTTACTGTAGGCTGTGTTCGTGGAGATGCTGGATAACACCGAGGCCGTATTGGATTTGGTCCTCCACCGTTTGTACGAGACCCTGGATGGTCATTCCGAAAAACAAGTTGTCGGGCGTCTTGGGAGTCGACGACGCGGACACATAGGCGCAAAGGGTCATGAAGAACGCGACCAGGAACGTCATTATCCGTGTGTAATCCCGTGGTGATATGTCGGGCTCTGTGTCGGGCTCTGTGTCGGGCTCTGTGTCGGGCTCTGGTGGTGGTGTTGGTGAGCAGCGAGCGTCTTTGAAGATCGACCAGATGGTGAAGACGACACTGGCGAAGATGACGAGGGCGAATCCAAACATAACGACGTAGGGGAGCTGGAACTGCTCGCTGGAAGTCGGGCTTGGAAGGCATCGTGTGGGCTCAAGGAAGATGGGAGTGGTGCGAGTCGGCGTGTACTTGACAACAGGCGGCGACGGCGAGGAGAGGTGGAAAGCCTTTCTGGCGAAGAACAGGCCTGCGAAGCTGCGAGGGAGGGCGAAGAGGGCAGAAATCGAGTAGGGCATGGTGGTGGTACTGAATCAAGATGTAAATGCAGTGTCAGCCACCCTCGTCGAATATTCATAGGGCTCCCTCGCTGCATGTAAGACGCGTCCGTAGTGTACAGGGAATGAATCGCATCTACTAGAAGGGATATGGCCGCACTGTCGAACCATCACGCGCTGGTGACCTTCTTGGCTCTCACCACCATCATCTTCTCCATCAGCAAAATCGCAGGTTCGTCTTTGGCGTCTTTTGCGTCTTGACCAAGACGCAAAAGACAGAAAAGACAGAAATCTGGCCAAGACGGCGCATCTTGCCAAAGCTAAGTACATTTCTTGGGGAAGACAGATCCGTCTTGGCAAGACAAATCCATCTTGAGAAGACAGCAAACATCTTGGGCAAGCAACCGGGTGGCTTCATGAAGACACTCAAAAGACACGTAAGACACTCAGATTCCCGCAAGAAGATGCACAAAAAGAAATGTATATTGATGTAAATAATACAAGAGAAGTCGTATATATGTATCATCGGGACGGAGGAATGGAGAAGCGCGCCGGTGCGACGCCGACATGGGAAACATAGGGCAAACAATGGGCGATGGGGCCTAGGGAGGAGGGATACTGGGGGGTCATGAACAGTCGGTCTTGTCGAGACTCGCTGGCGGGTCTTGCACGAGAGTATGGGATGACGGCGGGTCGAAAGTCGAGCATTGGAAGTGGTAAGTCTTGGCGCGCGCTGTCTGACATCTTGAAGGCTCGAGGATCTTGATGCACTGTGAGATCTTGGGCCCATATTCGTGACGGCCAGGAAGGGTAGCAAGTGGGAGGACTTGCAACGAGACTGTCGCCGTTGTTCCCGGCGACGACGACTGGCGGCAGCTACTGGAGGGCGGCGACGGACAGGGCGGCGGTGTCATGAGTGGAGCGGGGGGAGCGTTTTCCTGCTTCGATGAGGTGGGCTGACGAAGGCGAGAGACATCCGGGTTTGGGTGGTCTTCACTCCGTCGGTAGCGTGGGCCTTGTAGACGCCGGCAGAGACACTGGCAGAGTTCCGTGTGTGTCCTCGGAGCGATTGCGGCAGCGACAGGTGGGCGTGGGGTCAGGAAGCGAACGGGCGGCTGAAGGCGAGCGACGCTGTGGACGATGACTGGGAGGGGGAGGGCGGGATGGTGGGAGTAGAAGAAGAGAAGTGCGACGTGGCGAAATCACGCCATCCGTAAATATGTGAGTCATCTCGGGTATTCGTGATCCGGGCGGAGTTTGAAGCACTTGAAACTTTTTTTTTCTTCTCTTCCGCACCCCTGTGTCCCAGGCTTCTGAATACAAGTAGGGCTCCGACCCGGCCGTTGACGGCGACGGCCGTCGCTCTGACGGCCGTCATGGGAGGTCGGACGGGCCCCACCCGGCCGTCAGGCCATGTTGCGAGGCCTCAAAACGGCCGGGTGGTAGCCGTCAGACCCGTCACGGCCGTCATGACGGGTTAGAGCGGTGACAGCCCGTGCCAAGCCCGTGCCTCCAGCTAAATTGACCATCAGATTGATGTGAACGTGATGCCGAAGTCAAAATTACCAGTAATACACGCGGAGCTGTCAAACGGCTGATCGGCAGGGATCGGCGTTGGATGATGGCGGACAACGACGTCGGCCGCCGAGTGTCACACCAATTTCCACTGGAATCCACTGGCTCATGATGGACTGTGGTGGGTTTTGGGTGGGCTGGTGGTGCGTGGGCTTTTATTTTTTCGAGATATTTCTACGGCCATCTTGAGTTCATGATGTTCAACTTGAACAGCTTTGAGTTGCAGTATGACATCGGCACGTTGAACCAACGTCGGCATCCACTGGATTCCACCGGATTCCAGTGAATCATTCTTTGTTCCTCAGCAATTTGTTGACTGTATCTAATTCCTACAACCAAAGAAATACTTCACTCAATGGAATCCCCTGGAAGCCGTCGGAAACCAGCAAGAAGGAACGGGTTACATCACCTTGAACCCTTCATTCACGCAGATGGATCAGCCAGGGGTTGTAAATCATGAGAAGCAACGATGAACCGAATAAGTTCTCGAAACATTGAGCGAGTCTTTGCTACCTCCCACTGGAACCCAGTGGGGAGGCCGTCTCGTCAACTTGAGTGGGTGATCTGATGAATGCCAACGGCGATCACCAACATTCATCAGATTCGCTGGGAAACAATGACAACCAACGGCCGCCGGTGTCCATCGGTAGCCACCGGTGGCCGCCAGCGACTTTGCTAGCGGCGGGTATATTACTCAAAATTACGGATTGGTACTCGGGAAGCCTCCAGAAGTGCAGTAGTGGGCCATCGGGAAGATTGCCGATGACCCAGGTGCGCTACCCCCGGAGCATCAAGTAATGATGACAGCTCGGCATGGGTAGTTAGCCGAGAACCCGTCACTACCCGTCATGGCCCGTCGACGGCCGGGAACGGGTACCCCGTCAGCCAAGGAACCGGACCCGGACCCGGCCGTCAAAATTGTGGCTTCAGAGGGCTGTACGGCCGGGCCGGCACCCGTCGTGACGGCTCGTTGACCCGTCATTTTGACGGTCGGGTCGGAGCCCTATCCACGACCACGGCCTGCATTATCTCAAGATTACATTGCTCGCAATTGTCGGTCATTCCCTCGGACTCCTCCTCGTATTCGCGCAACGACGCGCCGTGGCCTTCATCTCCCGCCATCGTGCAAACTTTCTTCGGTATCTCCGGAATACATGGGTCGAAGCAATCACAGCGTTAATCACCGGCTCGCTCTATACCTTTCATTCCAGTCTCAGTTGGGTTCCGTGGATGCACTACTACTTCATTTGCCGGGATGGATATCTTCCAAGCTTGTGGAACATTCGAAGGGCAATGGTCCTTTCTCTTGATTCGATTCCATTAGAATCTGTCTTCGTGAGTCGTCTTGGGATCCTTTACACATTCTGATCGATGACCCTGTGTGCGCTAGATGATTGTTACGCCCGTAGCGATCCACGCCCTTGCTATGTGTCTGTGCAATCTGTCTTTCGCCCACGTCTGGTTCCCCCTTGCAGCAAGAACCATAGCTCGAGATGTAGATCGACTTGCCTTGACTTTGATCCTCGGCGGCAGCGCCTTCGGTACCGCCGTCTGGTATTGCCATGCCCTGTTCTGCTTCTGGGGAATGGAGCAGAAGTCGATGGGTGACGACGTCAAATATTGGCTTGGTGATCTGGAGATGCAAATGTTCTCCTCTGCAGAAGCGCGCGCCGAAATCTGGGACTTCTGGCGGCTGTCGAGGGAGCGCCACAAGACCTGGAGGATCACCCAAAGCAAGGAGGCGTTCAAGATTATGCGATTGTTGTGGATGACAGCTTGGTCGACTTGGGAGGCGTTGCCGTGGGCACAGAAATTGTGAGTATCGCTTCTTGTCCATTTTACGTTCACTCATTTCGTTCTAGCTCGTTGTCGCACCCGCCGCCGCCTTCTATGTCCACTTCTACATTGTGAGTTTCTTCTTCCGTTTACTGTTCTTTGACTCATGTCGCTCAGATGCCCGTGGTGGATCGCATTGGACTTCTAATCCGAATAGAGTATTGGAAGTATCGACGTCGGCGGTATGTCCGCCGGTCATTCCCCGCTGTTCCTTCCTCACATTCCTCCAGGGCAGTCCGGCGATATCACCTGAAGAACTACTCGGTTGAGAATCGGCTTGCGGCAAACAACTAGACGACCAGAAGAAGTGCCTAACGCAGCGCCGAGCTCAAATACCGCGAAAGAGGATTCAATACGGAAGGGTCAAGAGTGAGGCTATCGGTGCGGCCATGAAGACTGTCGGGGACGCCCAACTTTTTTCGCCACCAGCAAGCTTCCTACCTTCAGATCCTAAAGCGGTGTTTCGTTCTTCGTCGTGTCAGTAAACCGTTGCTTCGCGAAATAGCTTTTCATCTAACAACTTTCTGGTGCGAGCAGCGCTTGGGTCGTCTAGTCTTTGCTCGCTTTCCGACCGCCGAGTATCAGTTTATACCCGCAGCTACATAGCTAGCACCCATTTCTTTTTTCTTTCGATCTCTCGTCTGTATCTGGGTTTGAAATATATTATCTGCTTCATTATTTTTCGTGTGAACCTCGTATCAAAGCCGAGCGACGTCCCAGTTCAAACCTCTGCACTGGGTGCGCATCTTCGCGGGGAGTCGTTGCAACTGGGGCCTGTTCGAAGTGGAAACGTTAACTGCAGGCTTTTACAGAAAAAAACAGATATTCTAAGTAGGCTGTTCGCTGTCTACTGGCAGCTGGTAGGCGTCGAAGCGAATCGACGTCAATTTTTCAGAAAATAGTTGGCCAGATCGCGGATGTCCTCGATGAGAGCGGGCGGATTGTCCAGTCCAGCAAAATGTCCGCCAAAGTCGTACACTAGGCGTTCAACATCAGTCATATCAAACCAATTTGAGCAGAATGGCTGGTACACACCTTTGTACGACACCAAATTCCCGACTTTGGTGACGTACTCTTCCGGCCAAAGCCCAAGATTAAATTCGTATTGGCTGAAAAGTAGTGGCGCGTCGGTCGGAGCTGGGGTATATACTGAGCGGAACCCGTTCGGGTTCTGTGCGTAGATCCAGACGGAGGACAAGAACGAGTGGGTGAGGTAGTAGAGCGAGACGGATGTCAGAATCGCGGTATTGTCGAGTACGGATGGCGGTGTTCCTGCGCGCGGGTCGGACCCTAGGGAGTATGTGAATAGATGTTGAAGTGACTCGGATGAAGAACGCACAGAGTTTGAACTTTCCTCCGATCCATGCAAGCTGTCCGACAGGATTATCGTACAGAGCCAGCCCAATATCGTTTGGCTGAACACAGATGAGGTTGGTTGGGAATACAAGGCATCACGAAGCTTACCTTGGTCGTCTGTTCAATAAAATAACCATTCCCAATCGTGCTCCACTCTGCATTTCGCTGTAGCGTCACTTTCTGGACATCCGACAAAGTGATGTTGTTGTCGGCGATATCTTGGGCCGTTGGCGGGGTAAACGGCAGGAATGCGAAATGTGCGGCGCGAACAGTCTCGTTGAAAGAACTGTACAGGGAATATGCCACACCAGAGCCCTGCATTTATGTGAGCGTCATTTGGTAGACTATCATGGCAGATGATCGTACCCAATCAGTTCCATGCACGGCATAGGTCGAATACCCCAGGACCTCGCTCATCAACGTGTTGAATATTCTGGCGGTATCGTCGACGGTCAAATTCTGAGGCGGGGGTGTGGAGAAGACAAATCCGGGGAGAGATGGAACCACGACGTTGAACGAGACATTCTTTCCACTTGTCGCGTTGAACCAAGGTTGACTCAATGGCTCGATAACCGGGAAGAATTCGTGGAAAGAGCCTAGATAGAGGAATTGAGAGGTGAGTAACAGGTCGAGATGAAATGGGCTCACCAGGCCACCCGTGAAGTAAAATGACAGGAATCGCGTCGGAAGCTTTCGATCTTTGATGCACGAAATGCACGACTTGTCCTTCGATCTCGGCGGTGAAGTGGTCGAGTCTATGCAGGCAGGTGAGGTAAATTCCAGCCAAGAAAACGCGAAACTTACTGGTTTAACTCGGCTTCCTGCTTTCCCCAATCAAAAGTCGTCACCCATTCCGTGCGCAAGTCAGGCAAGGTATCCAACTCTATGCCTTTGTCGACTCCAGCGGCGGGATACAGAGCCTGTTCCGGCAACCAGGTATTATTGACGAGGGCCTTGAGGTGCGGAACTCCCTCAGCGAGGTCTATCGTGAAGGGCTTCAAATTGAACTTGTCCTGGGTGGCACCCAGGACAGTGGCGGCGAAGGCAGCGGTGATTACCAAGCGAGAAGTACGGGTCATGTTGAGTTTCAGTGGTGCAGACGACATCTTTTAAGGAATTCAACAGATGAGTCCGGTTCGGGTTGTCATCCCGGCCATTTTCAAGCACGCTTACTGATGCATGTCGTCACGTTGACTGGACATGCAATCTGTAAGCAGTTGCAAAATTAAGCACAAGTACTGACATGATCAGTACCGGCGTTCGGGACTCCGCAGACCCTTATCGGAAAAGGAGAGCGTTTACCAGAAACTTCGCAGTCCAGGACTGGTTGAAACTTGATGCGAGATGATGCGAGAATCCACGAGAATCCAGGGTTGAGCTAAAACAGGGATCTTGAAGCCGATTGTCGCTCTTGACATTGTGTATGTAGCTTTTATCGTGACCCAGTACTAGTGCCGGCGCGCATACTAGACTACATACCGGGTGTCTTCGTCACGGCAATACCAGATGAAAATAGAACGAATTGGGGAGGACTGTAGTAGACGCAGGGACGCTTGAGGGACGCCAGTGAAAGCCTTCTGGATGTAATTGAGCCGCAAGGTGTCCAAGTCGGCTAAATCTCTGGACATCAAGTGGATATGGTGGTTGCGGTTCAAGGTGTTGTCTGATCCGTTGATCTCAAATGCACGGCAAGGTTACTTTTCTCCGCAGCGTCCAAGCAACATCACCATCATCAACTTTCACGATAGGATAATCCACGAAATTACTTGGGAACTCCTGCCCTTTCAAGACTTCTGCTCGTGTACAACTCATCAGTGCGCTTCAAAAGGTAAATTGCCAATAAATTGCACCCTGAGGCCTCAAGGCTCTTTCTTCCTGTTGTAGACCACAACACCGCCCTTCCGCTCCGCCTTCACCAACCGCTTCTCGATGCCACGGGCAAAAACGGTCGCCAATCATGGACCTTCATGGTGAGAGAGACCCCGGCAATGGACGGAAAGGCTCTATTACGCTCGCCAGGGTACAGTTCGAAAGACTCGGCCATGTCGGCGGCAGGGGGATCGTCCTTTCCCGAGAAGGGGAGCGCGATGCGGAAAAGAGGTTCGAGGGATGGTTGCGAGGATGATGGCCGCGAGAAGGATTGCTCAAGTTTTATATCCAAAGGGACATGAGAGCTCGTGGGCAACGAGGACGAGTAGCAAAAGATGTCTTTTTGAACGGACTCTGGCAGACGAGTGGACTTGCGGACATGGATATTATCCTGGATATGCTCCCAAAGCCGCGGCGTTGATAGACATACAGCGCGCCACCCGAGTGAGAAGAAGGGGATAGAGTTCCGTCAAAGATTGAGTAGTTCTGGCACTTGAGCGCCTCATTGCGACAGACGAGGAAGATTTCGGTCAAAATCTCCGCCGGGACGAGGCGAATGGGTGACAAGGCGCGTTTCAAATCGGCAACGAGCTGGTTCTGGGCGTCCCTGCGCTGCTTCATCTCCGGAAGAGCTGATTCAACCAGCTGAATTTGTGGGTCGAGCCGTGCCACGGAGGAGCAGGCCTGTCCCATTTGGTTATCGGTGGGCGACTAGTTACTTGTAATTATGGCTCTGAGATCCGGATTCATGGCTATGAAAAGTGAGAGTGTGCTCATGAATGGCAATAGCACCAACCGAGCCAAAAGACGGAATGAGGGCAAGAAAGACGCGTCTGATCGCATCAAACAAAGTGAGCCATACAATCCGAGCTGCAGCGCGAATACACAAACCAAAGCTACAAGTTATCATGATGATACACCTTCCCTCCACTGCTCCAGCCGATTCACCCTCTCCTCCTCTTCGCGTGCCCTCTCTGCAGCCGCACTCCTGAAGTACTCGACGCCGGCAGGGCTGCGAGCCCAGAGAAGCAGAGGGACGTTCCATGGATCGATTTTGGCCTCTGGCCCACGGGACTCGTACCACCTCGCTTTCCTCGCCGCCCGCCTCTGCATCTCCGCATCTCCCCGCGGGTTTCGTTGCTCCAAACCACCCGGGAGGTGCTTTGCTGCGTTCTCCCCCCACCATCGCAAAGCAGCGACGCCGTAGTTGTAGTGCAGAAGGGTGGGCGACGGTTTTGGAATCAGAGTCCCCTGTCTGAATGCGGCCTCGCTGTTGTTCGGCATGTCCGACCGCATGTGCCGGGTGCCTCTGAGCCACTGCAACGCTCGTCGTCGGGATGCTCGATGATGCCTTCGTCGTGGGGAAGGGAGGAGCTGTGACGTGGGGGGATGTCGTCCACTGCAAGGATCGGGTTGAGGGTCTACATAGTTGCAGTTTGGGATGAGAAGGCTTTGGGAGATGAGTATAGCGCACCTTGACGACTGCGACGCGTCTGTCCTCCATTACACAATTCAGGCCCGCCCCAAGAAACATGCCATTCCGAATGTCCTCCACTTGAGCCAGGTCGGATGCATCTCCCTCGGCTGACGCACGAGACTGGACGATAGATTGCACCAACTGGTGGCATTGGTTATGGCAGCATGAGACGACCAAGGTAAACGCACGCCGTCACCCTTATGATAAGGGATTATATACGCGGGCTTGCAAACCAGGGAGGGCCTGCTCCCTGGCGAGGATGGAGCTGGAGGAGGAGGACACGTTGCTGGGCTCCTTGAAGATATCAGGGTCCACAGCGCTCCGGAAAGCTGCGCGGTCAATGCGCGGTGGTCAGAGCAAAGCTTGTCGGTCAATAGGAGGGTTGCCGTGGTCATAGACGAGAAAGTAGACCGCTCGGGCTTCCAGAGTGCCGTCATCCGCACTTAGTGATGTTCAGGGCCGGGCTGGGCCTAAAAGCCCGGGCTTGGGCTGGGCTTTGGCAGGCTTGGGCTTGACATTTGCCGAGCCCGAGCCCGAGCCCGCATCAAGCCCGGCCCAAGCCTCAAGCCCGGGCTCGAGCCTGGGCTTGGTACAAGTTTTTTTTTTCTACTAGGAGACTTGCTTAAAGATTGGGTGTAAATGTATCTCTTGCATTGCCTGTGGCTGATTCAACTTGCATTGCAAGATAAAGGCTGGATCAGGCAAAACATGCACTCTTCCCGTGCGTGGAGTCATGCCGGCAGGAGCCGAAGCCTGATCTTGGAGCAGATCAGAGAATATTCTGAATATGGGTGAGTCAACTCACCTGTTCGGCAGCAAATGACACTCGGCAAGTGATAACCAGGCGCCGGAGAGCTTGCCGAGCGCCGGTGATTCGGCCTGCCTGATACACAGCCGAGCCCGGGCCTGGCGGGCTTCAGCGGGCCTGAGATTTCCCAAGCCCGAGCCCTGGGCCCTGTCAAGCCTGATGTCGGGCCAGGCTGGGCTTGATGAAGCCCGGGCCGGGCTTGGTCGGGCTTTCGGGCTCAAGCCCGGCCCTGAACATCACTATCCGCACTTCAGGCTACCTCAAACCCTACCTACTTAGGCCTAACGTAGGCCTGAGAGGTGGGGCCTAAGTAGGTCCCCGGAGGTGGGCACATCCATGGTAGGAGAGTGGTGGGCATACCCACTTGGGCATGCCCACCATGTCACGTCACGCTCGGCGGTGGGCATGCCCACCTCCCAGCATACGCAGCTCGTTTTTGCGATTTTGGCACCCGTACGGGGCGGTTTTGGTGGCTGGTACTGGGTGCTGGGTAGGGATTAAAAGCCAGCTCGATTTTTGAATGTTGGCACCCGTACGGGGTGGTTTTGGTGGCTGGTACTGGGTGATGGGTAGCGGTGAAAAGCCAGCTCGATTTTTGAATGTTGGCACCCGTATGGGGCGGTTTTGGTGGCTGGTACTGGGTGATGGGTAGGGGTTAAAAGCCAGGTTAATTTTTGAATGTTGGCACCCGTACAGGGCGGTTCTGGTGGCTGTTACTGGGTGCTGGGTAGGGGTGAAAAGCCAGGTCGATTTTTGAATGTCGGTACCCATATGGACGGTTCTGGTGGCTGTCACTGGGTGCTGCGGCTAAAAGCCAGCTTGATTTGGTATTTTGGGGGACATACAGGGTAATTTTGGCAGCTTGCTGCTGGGTTGTGCCTGGTAGCTAATAGCCAGCTCACTTTCCATATCGAGGGGCATACAAGGGGACTTGACGGTGCTATCCAAATATCCCCGGTTTTCCCTTATTTTTCTCGGATGTACAAACCATGGCGGTGTTGTTGTTGCAGGCGGGAGGTAAGAAGTCTGTAATCTCTTTTTTCTCTCTTTTTTCTCGTTTTTTCACTGAGCGCCTTGAGCGCAAACGGAGGGAAGACACGTCAGGCGTCAAAGGCAATGCATTGCATCGACTACGATATCTACTAACTACTGACGGAGGGCGGGGCATACTCACAGGCAAGACGAGGGCGGGATCGTGGATGTATGAGTCAAGCGGGAAAAGGTGGCTGTACACTATGCAGTATCAACAAGTGCAAGCTGATGTCGATGATTCTCGGAGTCCATGGCCGTTGATTGATCTCACCGGATCAATCAACGGCCATGGACTCCGAGAATCATCGACGTCACATGCAGACAAGTCAGGTGGTCGGCGGACTTTGAAAGTCTTGGCCACTTGGTCCTGACTTCCATGTCGGCGTCGCTGCTGGCGTTAGTCGGGCGGGGGCGGGGCATGTATGATGGAGGGGACAATAAGAATACGTTACAGAACGACGACTGCGGGCAATGTGAGACCAGGCGAGCTAAGACAAAGAGAAGAACGAAAGAAAAGAGACGTACCGCCTACGATACACCCCACCGACACATCCGACCAGGAAGGCATTGGGCGCTACACACGTAGGGAGTCAAGGCGTGCGCGGCGGGCTGAAGGAGCGACATACGTACAGATACGGGAGACACGTCACATCAGACGTCGGCGGCATTGAGAAGGCGGGCTGGGAATGGTGAGTCCAAGGGAGAGGACGACAACCAAATTACTGAGCTTCATCCAGAGCTCTGGCCACGGGTTGCACACTGACAAGGGTAGCGGCTGAGACATTCACGATGGACTTGA
Source organism: Roridomyces roridus (assembly GCA_029378245.1). Lineage (NCBI taxonomy): Eukaryota > Fungi > Basidiomycota > Agaricomycetes > Agaricales > Mycenaceae > Roridomyces > Roridomyces roridus. The sequence continues at coordinate 72,249 of JARKIF010000091.1, forward strand.
AACGACGGATGGGATGCGAGGGCGCTTGAAACGACAGATGGGATGCGAGGGCGCGCTGGCAATTGTGAGTCCAAATGACGACGACGACAAAAGAATTACTGACCTTCATCCAGAGCTCTAGCCACGGGTTGCACACTGACAAGAGTAGCGGCTGAGACATTGACCATGGACTGGAAACGACAGATGGGATGCGAGGGCGCGCTGGCAATTGTGAGTCCAAATGACGACGGCGACAAAAGAATTACTCACCCTCATTCACAGACGGCAGTCCTGGCTTTAATGGAGGATGAGACGGGGCGGAAGAAGGATGGGCTTGTACAATGTCTCCGTGTTTTTAAGGGCCCCCCGCGAACAATAGAGAGGTGTTCTGCCCATTTCGACCTCTCGTTTGTGCATTAGCACGCGACTGAGATGGACCATTGTCCGATGGCTTGTACCCTGCCTCCGCGTGTTTAAGCTCCCCGCGCGAACAATAGCGAGCTCTCCTTCCCAATTCGACTTCGGTGCCACTCGCTTGTGCATTATCACGCGACTGAGATGGACCATTGTCCGATGGTCTGACACGCCCTGGCCAAGCGACATTGCCACCATCCTCTAACGAACACCCATCTCTGCTCGAACCAAGACCCATTCCCCAACTCACTCATGTCGACTCAGCCTCTAGTACGCAGGAGCACTCGTCACGCCAATAAACCCGCTCCGCTCACCGAAGAGCCCGAGCCCCCTAAAAAGACCAAGAAAGCCGCATCTTCCAATACCAAGAAAGTGAAGCCGACCGCAGCATATCTCTGACTTTCTGCGTGCCATCATCGTTCTTATTGTATGTCCAGAAACCCTCCGCCAGTTCTTCAAAGAATGGCAAGGGCAAGAAAGCGACAAAGGTACGCAGCATCGTATTTGTATCTCCCTTGACACTCATGCCACTCCCAGCCCGCGGTGCAAGTGCGCTACAAGTCACTATACTTAATGATCAGCTACTTACGCTCTCGCAGACTCCCAAGGCCGAAAGACCAACTCACAGCCGACAGCTCAGAAGTCAGAAGCAAGAGGACGAGGTACGCGCGTCTCGATATCTCCAGCGTTGCTGAGAGCTTACACTTCTTGTCTTTCTTGCAGCTGTACCCTATAGACGAGGAGCCTGAAGAACAAGAAGCTGCCACGCTGAACGATGACGATGCGCAAATGGAAGCAGTACGTGTCTCCCCATTATTTATCCCAATTTCGGGCTCATAGATCTCGCAGGAAGATGGCATGGAAGATGGCATGGAGGCGGATATTCAGGCCGCTTCACAGGCTCTTGCTGTCGTCGAGGAACACGTTCCCGAGGCTCACCAGGATGATCCCGTGCCCGACCACGACATTGCCCATGCCCCCGAAGACCTTCAAGATTACGCTCTGCCCGATGTACCCGACCGAGACATCCTCCGCCTTGAAAAAGAGCAGGACACTCTTGTCGAGCCCAACCCTCAAGTCGCAGTACGTCGTATGCTTTGCCCTCGATTGTCTAGACTAACTTCTTTCACAGGTGCCCGAGCAAGAGGTTACCGACGACGTCCCCCAGGATGACGCTGCCCCCGAGCCAGACTTGCTCCATTCTCCCGCTGTTGACAACGCACAAGCCACGGTACGCCGTGCCCTTGCCTTTGACTACATATGCTCACCTCTTTACAGCGCCGCTCTCTTACGCCTTTTCACGACGACGAGGGTATCAACATACCCAAAGGCCCCGAGTGTGACGTCGACCCATTCGACGTTAACTACAGCAACGAGGGTCTCCAGGATGACATGGACCTCGATGAGCAACCCCAGAACGACTCCGAAGAAGACGCTGAAACCGCTGAGGAGCAGCTCGAGATCAGGCCCGTACCTGGTCAAATGAGGCGCGCGATGCAAAGCGTCCTGGATCGTCTTGCAGAGGAGCGCAAACGAGATGATGATGCTACCGGCTTTGAGGACGAGGGCAAGAACAATGATGTACATACCCAGGTCAGTCCCGCCTTTGACAAAAGAAAGCGCATTGGGTTCTCATGGGATTCAGGCAAATACTGCGCGCGTTCACAACGCTCTAGCCAGTCTCGTGGCACCGAAGAAGCTGGACCTGAATGTAGCGCTGCAACAGAGCTACCAGCGCCACCGTGAGAGGGAGAGGCGCCAACTTGCAGTGCCACCCACGCCCATCCATGCGTCTTCACCCGCTCGTTCGTCACCGTCTCCGCAGGGTGGAGACGAATTGCATCCAACGGCAGCCAGTCCTCCTCGTTCTCCTTCCCGTTCTCCTTCCCGCTCTCCTTCCCGCTCTCCTTCCCGTTCTCCCTCCCGTTCTCCTCCTGCCAGCAAATCCGCTCTGGGTCTTAAACCCCAAGCTTGGGTAGATCGTGAAGTGGCGTACAGAGACTGGCATGCGCGAGGGCCAGGAGAGCATCTGGGAATGCGACCTTTCCCTGCGACTCGTGTGCTCCGGGAGCGCACTGGGGCAGTTGCCGCCGTCGGTGACCACGACGACGACGGCGACGGCGGATCGACCTCAGACTACAGCACGACTGAGGCCGAGACCCGCGCCCACCTGAAGAAGCACGCCCCGTCAGCAGTGGACTACGAAGAGCAGGATGAAGAAGACTTTGAGGAGATGGAAGCAGAGAACGCCAAGAACGCCAAGGGGGCCAAGGGCAAGGGCAAATCAAAGCCATCGAGCCAGATGCCGACGCGCCCAAAGATGAAGATGAAGATGAGGGGGGTGACGTACAGTCGGAGGAGGAGGATGTCGACGCGGACGTCTGTTGGGACCTCAAACCGGGGCCGTTGGGGGAGGAGGACGTCGAAAAGGCTCATCAGGCCCGTCGCGCGTACCACAAATCCATGCAGAACATTGCGCGCGGCGCCGGCAAGCGAGTATCGGCTGTCTTCAAGGCAGTGGGAGACCACAATACGCAGCCCAAGACAGTTAACCCTTGGAACGCCTTCCAAGTCAAGTACCGCATAGAGCACCCGAAACCGAAAGAAAGTGAGTAATTTGCTTTCCACGATCCTTGCAAAGATTAATTTTCTTTGTTTCCTATAGTGGCCGCCGCCGAATACAAGAGGCAATGCCGCAGCGCGTATACCGCGCTTTTTGAGGATATCCCGGAAGACGACGAGCATACACACAATGAGATCAAGTCGGGGTTGCTGGCGTGGTACGCCAAGATGACAGCAGTGGTAGTGGAGACTAGGAAGGCAAGCGGGCACGGACGCACTGTAATGAACAAGGTCGTTCAGCCCTTCATCCGGCAGGTAAGGGAACGCGTGTCTTTCCCTTGGTCTAATGCTAATATCGATTCAGAGTACTTTGACATACCAGACGAACGATGTGGATGTCTTCGGCTTCGGCATCGATTCATTCACCGGCGAGGCAGTCATATGGGGTGGCACACCGGATTTCTTCACCCTCCACGCGAGCTACGAGACGGCCATCAAGACCAAGCTCCTGGACTTTGCAGCTATGTTACGGTGCGTGTGCGCGTCCACTGCTCGATGGTACCGGACTGATTGGACGTAGAATGGTCAAGATGGCCCGACGGGATGCGGAGGGCAAGGAAGCCCAACCCGTGGTCATCGATTTTACCGCGCATCCCGGGGAGAAGAAGCCCGACATATTCCGACGCACCATCGCGCATCTCTTTTTGAATAGTGCCTGTACGTCGTCATTCACCCTATCTGGATCTGGTCTCACCCGTGCGGTATAGGTCTAGTTTTCCGCGAACGCGACGAAGAGCCCCCTGCCCAATGGATGAAAAACTTGAAGTTCTCCTGGAAGTTCGCCGATGTCGCAGTTACCTATCACCTGCGCATCAAGAACTGGCCGATCGAACTCAAGACTTCACACCCGGGGAAGTCGTTTACTTTGAGGACTCTAACGGGCGGCACCAAGAAGGAATGGTACAAGCTGTGGGACGCCATGACCGCGAAATACAAGGGCAAGACTGAGGGGGAGGAGGGGGAGGAGGAGGAGGAGCCAAACGACGAGGATACCGTGGAGATTGAGTCGTGGACCGAGGGTAAGTTGACCACACCCCAGATATCGCTTTAATCTGACAATCGCGCGCGCAGCGGAAATGGAGCTCGAGGGTGCCGCGCTGGCCAAGGTGCCCATCATCACGGCTGTGGACGGGTCGATCCTCCTCTACGCCAAGGATGCCCCGAAGCTCATCAAGCAGCTTGGTGTCATCGACATGAGCGATGAAGAAGACGCTGGCAACAAGTCCGACGCCGACGCGGAAGAGGTTGGGCAGCCGTCTCGGGCACAGACCTCTCGTGGTAGTCGTGCGCAGTCGCGAAACGAAGACGACGGAGAGGAGGAGAATCAGGTAGAGCGTCCTCAGCGCCCGCTGCCTCGCCGGCCTCGTCAGAAACAGGCAGCAGGAGCGGACATGGAGGAACGTCCTGCAGGTAGCGCACAGCCTTCCCGCAAGAGAACCGCTGCGGCTCCCGAAGAAGAACGACCAGCAAAGCGTGCAGCTATTGGCAATGCCGCTCCTCCGGCACACCGAACCCTAGCGGACGGGGGCGTTCCCTTGACCTCCCGCCTGATACTTCCCATGCAGATGAATCAATCCAGTGCGCTTGCTCCCCGCGCGGAGCCCACGGACACGGTTCTGTGTCGCTGGGTCGACGGTGCGCATTACTCAAGGCCATTCCCCGTGAACGGTCTTCGCCCTGTGGAAGAGGGAGACACTGAGACGGCGGAAGATTATGCGAGTGTGCGGTTTTACAACGGAGGCGAGTGGGTCCGGCTGCCACAAGGTGTCGAGCCATTCTTGAGCGACGCGCAAGGCAAGGTGGCTCAGATTTATCGAGGGCTCATGCCAAAGTGATATGATTGATATGATTACTTAGTTATGCACAGTATGTAGGCATTTGGAATAGTATGACGCCGTCAGCTGCTCCGGCCTGATTTGAGAGTTTGCCAGGAAACTGCCTAATTCGGACGGTAGCGGTGGTTGTGGTGCAATGTTTGTACAGCACAGCAATCGCCGAATGCGGTAATGCCGATTTGATTGGCAGCGTCGCGTGCTTTTCATTGGCAGCTCCAATGGAATTCGGAAGCGGGGATGGAATTATAATGGAAAGCGAGCGTTGAGTCTGGCTTAAAATGCGTTGATTTTTTTTCCGATTGGATTTCTATTGAGCGTACAGTCAAATGGGCCTCAGTTTCTCGTTTGCAGCTGCCACCTTGGTGTAGAGGTTAAGGTCGATATTTTACCATCATGCTTACAATGGCGGGGTCTTCTGTTCGATCCCCTGCGGTGCACCTACTATTTTGACTCTTTGCTTCGTTCATTTTTTTCGATTGGATTTCCATTGAGCGTATAGTCAAATGGGCCTCAGTTTCTCATTCACAGCTGCCACCTTGGTGTAGGGGTTAAGGTCAGCATCTCACCGTCATGCACACAATGCCGAGGTCTTGTGTTTGAATCCCTGCAGTGGAACCATTATTTTGACTCTTTTTTTTCATTCAGAGTCCCAGAAATGTGAGTAGACCCACAGACGGAGGTAGGCGTGCCCACCGGTGAATATACTCGGGATGGGCACGCCCACTTTGATATTGGGAGAGTGGGCATACCCACCATGCTGCTAGGAAAGTGAGTATGCCCACCTGGTGGATGGGCTGGTGGGCATGCCCTCGGTGGGTATGCCTACCTGACGAGTAGGATGGTGGGCATGCCCTCGGTGGGTATGCCCACCTGACAAGTAGGATGGTGGGTATGCCCACCTGACAAGTAGGACGGTCGGTATGTAATTAGGACAGTGCGAGCAGCAACAACACTGGCTGGTTTAGTACTTGTGTCGTATTTTTTGTAGGTATTCTCTAGCCTGGTAGGAGGTCTATGAACATAAGGTCGCCACTACTTGCCCTGGAAATTCAAATGGGAGGTCCTGAACAATATTCACGACATGAGCTGGCCCAGGTGAATTGATTTCTTCGTGTCAAATTTCAGCAGAAAGGTAGAATGGAAAGGCATGTGCCTGCAACAACAACACCGCCATGGTTTGTACATCCGAGAAAAATAAGGGAAAACCGGGGATATTTGGATAGCACCGTCAAGTCCCCTTGTATGCCCCTCGATATGGAAAGTGAGCTGGCTATTAGCTACCCGGCACAACCCAGCAGCAAGCTGCCAAAATTACCCTGTATGTCCCCCAAAATACCAAATCAAGCTGGCTTTTAGCCGCAGCACCCAGTGACAGCCACCAGAACCGTCCATATGGGTACCGACATTCAAAAATCGACCTGGCTTTTCACCCCTACCCAGCACCCAGTAACAGCCACCAGAACCGCCCTGTACGGGTGCCAACATTCAAAAATTAACCTGGCTTTTAACCCCTACCCATCACCCAGTACCAGCCACCAAAACCGCCCCATACGGGTGCCAACATTCAAAAATCGAGCTGGCTTTTAATCCCTACCCAGCACCCAGTACCAGCCACCAAAACCGCCCCGTACGGGTGCCAAAATCGCAAAAACGAGCTGCGTATGCTGGGAGGTGGGCATGCCCACCGCCGAGCGTGACGTGACATGGTGGGCATGCCCAAGTGGGTATGCCCACCACTCTCCTACCATGGATGTGCCCACCTCCGGGGACCTACTTAGGCCCCACCTCTCAGGCCTACGTTAGGCCTAAGTAGGTAGGGTTTGAGGTAGCCTGAAGTGTCATCCGGCAAGTCTGCACCAGCTCTCTCGGTTCGTATCGTGCCCAGCACACCGAGGATGCACCAGCCCAGGAAGCGGAGATACTTGACAGGACGAGTCGAGTTTGCCGCTTGCGGTCATTCGGATGGGGATTTCCAGGTAGAATTCGTCCGTCGAGGGTGATAGCACGAGCCCGATGTGCCTCGGAGGAACATTCCAGGACATGAAAGTCGCATTTACAATGTCTTGAAGTTGGGCAAGATGGTGGCCTTGTCCAAGAATCGGATCAATCTCTCTTTCCACGGACCACCACCGAGCCCACTCGAGCACAATGCTTCAGCTCGTCGTTTACGTCGCTCCATGCCCTCTGAAACGACTACGGGGTGTCCATATAGCATCGGTTCACGCTTTCCCAGCGGGACAGGTATTCGGACAATCTCAATGATGTCGCATGGCGCTCGGAGTTGCTAGTAGCGACTCGCAAGCGTCCTCTACACTGGACAGCCCACACTCGTGAACCTTCGTTCATGCTGCTAACGCAGCTCGCGCCTCTGCACGGACGTACCGATACCGAGGCACCATGAAAACAGGTATCCTGGCATGCTTTGGCCGTCCACAGAGAGGTGCGTTCCTACAACTCGTTTCCTTGATTACGCTAATGTGCTTGCCAGTACCCACCCCTGACGCTGAACGGCCTCGACGATGATACCGCGAAGGAGTCATCTCTGAATATCTGGGGTAAACTTACGAAGGTGTGTCTCATCGTCGTTTACTTGACTTCTAAGTATCTTGACATTCAGATCTCCAGAGATCACAGCATGCCTGGCCTTACCCTTCTTGATACCACTGGTAGCGAGTCCAGACTGCCTTTTTACCGACGCGACGCGCAGATGGTGCTGCGGCCTACAGCCGCGCGATTCCCCTCTAGAGCACCCTCCGTGCTGTATCCGACAACAACGCTTCCTGGCCTCCCTTCCCTTCATCCCAACGCCCTATCCCTGATACGGGGAGTCATTGTTTTCGAGACGAGACGTTCCTCCGTCGTTGCGGCCGTGGTGGATAACGTTTCTTAAATTTCAGCCCCGGTGCCCGCAAGCCTGTGGACCTCGTCAACTGACTTGCTTCGACCACGTGGAGGGTGCGGCGACGGTGGCTTACTTGCGAAGAGGGACCCAGCACCACGGAAATGGGCATCCCAGCATGCTTTAGCCTTTACCTGTTCTCAGGACCGGAGGTGCGTTGCTGCAACTAGTCCCGAAAAATGTCGCTAATTGCGCGCTTGCCAGTACCTACCCACTTTCTTCCTGACACTCAGCGGCCTCAGCGATGAAGGAGCCATCACATCCGGCACCCGTCTGGTATACTCACGAAGGTGCGTCGCATCGTCGTTTGCTTGACTTCTATCTTAATATTCCCTTCAGGAATGGCATAATTCGTGCAGCGAGTCCAGACTGCCTTTGCACCGACGCGCAGATGGTGCTGCGGCCGCGCGACTCCCCTCTCGCCCTCCGTGCATCGGTTGTTGACGTAGCGGTTCCTCCACCGTCTATGTATCGCCTTACTGCGTTAACGCGCTGGTTTCTATCTATTCGGCGTCTTGATGGATCGCGTTCTGGGCCCGACTCAAAGGCAATGCTCGCGAGACCTGTGGAGCTTGTCGAGTGTGGCCCGCTTCGTCGTCGTCGTCGTCGTCGATCGTGCCATCATCTATCCGGCGGTCGGGCGAAGGGTAGATGGTGGCGCTTTGGTTACGACAGTAACTTTATCCCGCCCGCTACTCGGGACGGCGTTCTGACGAATTCACACCTTGGGATGAGCATGACGCGCGAGTGGGAAGGGTCTCGGATGGCTCGCGTCCATGTTTTGGAAGGAGACTTGATGCAGTGTGGGAGGTCACGAAGAGAAGAAGTATTGGAAGTAGTACCCTCATGCCGTGCCACTAATTGCGATGTCAAAATGCATTTCGGAGTTAAGCACGGCCTGCCAGCACATCTTTCCTTTGTTTCCTTTTTCCTTTGTTTTTCCTTTTTCCTTCGAACCACATTATGCCTCGCCGACAAATTGGAGCAAAACATGCCAACTTTTCCCAGCTGTATGCCGCTGCAAGATTCTCGCTCAGTCCATACAAGCTGGCGATGGAGGTCACTCGCTTGCTTTGCATTCCAGGTGCGTCTTGGAGTTCTTCAAGAAGATCCCCTCGAATTCAAAGTCCCAGACTGCTGCACCTCTCGTGGCTTGAAGCATTGTCATACCTCGTTTGAGACGATCTGCGCTGCGCTTGACGAGGTGTTCGAGCAATGTCGAGAGCATCCGGACTGTGCAGTCTCTAATCGCCTCGCTGCTGCGGTCATCAGGATTTATGGAAACATGGGGGCGGACAGTGTTCTAAGAAACCGAATTTTCTCAGAAACCGGTACGCATGTGCAACCCTGTGGCTTTACATTGAGTACTCACCTTGTCGCAGACTTCCTCACAAAGACCATGTCGCTGTTGCATTACCCGCGCCCGGGGGAAACCGTGATGCAGGTCTTGAGCGACGTTACGCAGTCACGATTTGCCCATCTTGCTCGAGATTTCGCGTTTCACTTCGACAATTCTCGACGCAGTGGAGGATCTCACCGTCGTCAGCTTGAACTACGCGGAAAAGGCGGTCTGCGTGCTCAGCCACATCACCATTATCGCCTTTCTGGACGCCCATCCAGACAACGAAATCGTCAGCACATTCCCGCGCCTCCTCCGCTTTTTCCTGAGCGTACTCCGCCTTCCGTCCTCCTCGTCAGTTGGCTTCGACCACGTCGTCAGTTTCTGTTTCCAAAATGCGCTCCATCAGCCAGCTGCATTCCTCGCCAACCCGGACGCGCTGGATTTTCTCATCGCATGTTCGCGGTGCCACGATATCTGCATTCGGGTTTTTGCGCAGCGCACTCTGATCGAGATATATTCCACTCAGGTTGAGGCGAGTACGATCAGCCCGCAAGAGAACCCTGTGCTTGTCAGAGTGCAGGCCCGTGCGCCACAGCTGCTAGAGGAATATTATCAAGACTCTCCAACCTTCTCCGCAACACATTTTGACGGCGTTGACAAGCTGAAGGCTCTCACCGACGCCTTCAAATTGAACCCGGACCGTGGCTTGCTCGAGCTTGGAGTCGAACTCGCAAAGCTTTTATCCGATCAAGCGATCCTCATACTGCAGTACAAGATGGACCTCGAGGGAGGGAAGAATAACTTGGTTGAAATGCTGCAGGCATGCGAGAATGCTGCCCGGGATAGCGGCGAGGCGGACGCGGTTTTGACCGCAGACACCCTTCACCTGCTGCGTCTTTTGACGCATGAAAATGGGGGCGATGCCTACACCTTTGGGCGAACTTGCGTCGAGCGCCACCCATCCGTGGCGTTTTTCTACTACGTCGTTGCCATTTGCGGGAATCTGGGCTTTGACTGCATCCGTTTTGCGGATAAAGGGCTTGAATGTTCGGGCATGTCAGATTGTCTGCACAAGGGTCTGTTGCAGTACCATGCCTCGGCTTCGCTTGAGAGGGTCGCGGCGATGGCGGACGGCGTGCCTGATCGGGTTCGGTTTGGAGAGATGAATGTTTTGTTGGAGAAGGCGGCGAGAAGCGCCAAGACTTTCATCGACATTGCCCCCCTCGATGATCCCCACATGCCGGTGATGTACGGGGTCGCTGGGCTTCTCACCCTGGCAGCGAACGGGCATAATTGGAGGGGCGTAGACTTTCAGGTTCGGTGCTTCCAATCCTTCCTTGTGGCCGCAGTTCTGATATGTACTCGACACAGACCGCCAAGGATCAATTCTCACTTGTATGCGACATTGCTCGATGCACCAGCACGAGTTTTGAGCCAACAAAACAATGGATCACCCTTGCCCAGATCTTTGTTCGCATGTCGGCCGCTTGGGAAGTCTGGGGACGCACCGTCTCACGCCAACCCAGCAAACAATACTCCACGGAGGTGCGCCCGATAGTGGGACCCGAATTCGGCCCAGTCACAAACGACTCGGATTCCGAGCTGGACCATACGGCAAATCTTGCCGCACTGGTGGAAAAATTGGATATAGTAGGTTTAGAGTTGCCAGAAGCTCATACTTTGTTTCAGCTGTATGGTCCTGTCCAGCCGGGAGTGGGGAGATATGGGACGGCGCAGCTGCATCTTTGTGCGGCGTGTAATAGGCCGGGGGCGACACTCCGAAAATGCGCCGGGTGTCGGCGGGTGAGGTATGTTTTTTTGATCGACTCTTTTTCGTGTGCCGCGGTTAATTTTGAACAGGTATTGCGATGATAAATGCCAGAAAGGCCACTGGAAATTTCATCGGAAGGCTTGTAAAGCCAGTAGGGGCGCCTCTGATTGACGTCGAACCGTGTTTGTATCCAGACTTCTTGAATCTTGTGAATTCTAATATGCGACCTTCAAATATTTCCGTGAACCCTGTCACGAATAATATTCCTTTTCCTCAATCCCCAATTCAAACGCACCCTTGTGACTTACCCACCTAACGCGCCTTGGGGAGAGGACATGTGACCGCGCGTCGGCGCAGTGACGCCGGATCACTCGCAGTGCCAGCTCACTTTCAAGCTCTTTCAAGCCACCTCCACCTCCATCCAACAGCCACGATGCCATCTTCCGCGACCGACCCAGCCTTGGACAGCCCAGTGACACCCGACTTTCACCTAGCCTCCTCTGGTCCGCTCGCGTGGGAGAAACAGTGGGAGCAGCGCTACCAATTCACTGTAGTCACCAATCGTAGTCGCCCCGAGTCGCTCTGCCACGAAAGATGGCTCCTTCACGAAGCGGGCGCACGTTTGCGGGATCCTGAAAATCAAGACCACATGATTCGCAGCATCCGTTCGCTGAAACAGGCCTTGTGCCACATACAGGCGCAGATGACTCTAAAAGCTGCGCCGTTCTGTGTCGGGAATGAGCTACGGAGGAGGTGGATTTCAGCCTCACCTGCGAGACGCGGCGAGATCATACTCGCCGGTCTGGTCTCTACTTGCACCTCCGTCCCTGATCTGCATGGTGCCCGATGCCTTACCATAAAAGAGATGAGCGTCGAATCGCACCGGCACAATGGTTCCATGTTCCCCGATCTTTTGGAAGAGATGATGGTGCAGAATTTCAATCCAATCTCCCGCCTGGCCCCGGCCCTCGCCGACACTCCAAACTACGTCTCTCATCCGGTGTGGGTTGCAATCGCCGCTGAGCAGCAGTCCCGGAAGACTACAGTCCCTGAAAAGCTCGCTCTAGCAAAGCTCCTCGTTCAACGGAATCTTTTGATCGGTGAGAATTCAGTTGAGCTGGACACTGGGCTCGTCTGAAGCTTAGCAGGATCTGTTGTACACTTTGCGCTTTGCTCGTTTCTCGATTTGCCACCCCCCGAGAAACTCATTCAATTGAAAACGGGTAAACCTCAAAAACCGCGCCTAGAGCCCAGTCAAGGACTGAGCAAGCTTCACGGGGAAAACTCGGAAGTCGTCAAGTCAGCCGCAAAGGCTGCGCTTGTGATAAGGATGAAAGCGTATGCTCGAAACAAGGAGATATACGCGAGCGAGAAAAAAGACTGCCAGACTTGTGGTAAATTGAACGATACAACGACCAAGTTCCCTCGCTGCAAACGATGCTGGGATACAATGCATAGGGAGGTTTTTTACTGCTCAACGTGCGTAGTAGCGTCCCTTTTCTTCTTCCATTGATCGCTAACCACAGATTCCTCAGTGAATGTCAAAAGATGGATTGGAAAGCTGGACATAAGAAGGAGTGCGGTAAATTTCTACAGTTTGAGGATTTGACGCCTTCGACTCCCGAGAAGCCATCTCTTCGAATTGGTCCTCCACTTTCAGGCTTCAAGCGCTCGGGTGCACTCGTTTTCCAAGTTGCACAACTCAACCACCTGTCGCCCGACTACGACTACCTCATCTTCCACAAGCGCGACCGCGCCTACTTGTCCTTCCAGGATCCGCCCATCCGCGCTGCTTTTTGCGCCTGTAGAGACAAGGCTGTAACTACAGGCGACCGCCGCGCCGTGGCGATGCTCGCTCAATTCCTCCGCTTCGTGTGCTCCCAGGACCCTCGGCCGCAAAAGTTCGGTGTCGGCCCAGATGGCATGATGGAGCAGTTGTCGATCGAGTTCGATTTCCCGGAGATTGCGCGCGCGGCAGACGAGATGGAGCAGCAGATGCTCTCTGAGTCCGCGCATCGTCCGTGCGTTATCCTTTTCTTTCTGTCAATAAGAAATTCTCAAACCCTTTCCTAAAGACCTCTCATTGTCGACGCAGGGGTTTCGGTGGAACAGTGGAAAGCGATCTCAGCCACATGGGCAGACTCGAACCAGTCTCTCGTCGGCACTTTTGCTCGGAAGGTGTTTCACGCCGTAACGACGGGCTGGTCCGAGCCTACTACATGGGTGGACGTTGGGGTCATTCCCGTCACCGACGGCTCTTCAATTTACTCAATTTACGATGCTTAGCATGTGGAGGTACAATATTTTGCAGTTCGAGTACTATATCCTTCTTGTTTTCTTGAGCAACAAGCTTCATACAAGTCAATCTGGCACAAGGACTGTTTGTCTTGGAATGGGTACGAGAAACGGGCCAGACCAAGTTCACAGCGGTGTCTTGAATCCTCCACTCTGGACTCTGCCAAGGCACGATCCCGATCGAACGGAAGTTGCGGACATCATGCTGTTGAACCGTGAGAACGATAACCCACTGCATGCGAGTCTGGACGAGATTGAAAGAGTTTCATTCCGATTGCCCCTCTAAAACAGTACAAACCTTGCAAAGCTGGTTGGCACCGTTGGCCAACACAGCCGCGGATATCGCGGTACATATTGAACTGTGAGAACCTAACTGCGCCGCCAAAGACGCGCAATGCCTCCGCTGGGAGTAAATGAAAGATTTCTAATTTCCCCTCTGGGTTCATACAAGCCTGTGTACAAAGTCTACCAAAACGGATGGCAGTCCCCACCGTCCCACTTCCACAAGTTCTCCAGATTCCCTTGAACAAGCTTGGTCGCCTGATAATTGTACCCATTCTCAATATTCTCGATAAACCACTTGACCGCCCAATGCCTCAAAACGAACTTGAACCACACGTAGTAATCATAGTCGTACGCGGTAATGACCCGCGGACTGACATAAATTTTCTGCATGTCGTATTGCCGCTGGAAGTCGTACGGGAGGTTGAACGACTCGGATGTGTAGCATGGTTCGTTTTTGCCGTTCGGGCGGAATTGGACCGGGGCCGATTCGGCTGGTGTGAAATTGGCGGGCAGTGGGTAGGCGGGATGAGTTGGTGGAAGGGGGTGGGATAAGGGAGAGGTGGAGAGGCGTCCCGGCGTTCGCAGGTTGTGAGGCAGGAAGGGCTCTGCTTTGAAAGCGACGACACCGTTCCAACACGAAAACACCGGAACGGCTTCCTCTCGGATCATGGCGTTCAAGCCCTGGTGTTCGAATATGTAGGGCCAATTAGTTGATAAAGTGTTGCCGAGGCGGTCGCGGATGACCCATTGGTCGTAAAGACTGCAAGAAATTAGAAGGGCAAGGATGAAAGATCGGGATACACACCCCCAAGGTCCGAAATCCAAACCGCACACAAAGTCCCAGTCACCGCCGCGAGTTTCCATCAATTCTACCATCGCCTCGGCCTCGATGAAGACGTCGTTGCTGAACAAAACACGATCATACCCGCCCTTCTCAACCAGCGGATCCATAACCCGGTTACGGAGCGACGAGAGGAAGGAGATACGGTCCTTTTTCGGTGTCTGGTCCCCTATGATGATCCGTCGGGAAACGTTCATGGCGGCGAGCTCGAGGTCAAAATCCCGCAACATTCCGACGGTGTCATCCTCGCTGTTGGATTCCACGATGGACACAAAGACATTATCCTACGCGTGATTTAGATGAGAATAGCGACGAGGGAAATGCGAGCTTACCGCGCCTGCGTAGTTAATGTATCGGATCATCTGCCTCCACCAATATGGAAAGACAGCCGCATTATTGCGGAACATGGCAGCGATGAATATCTTTTCTGCAAAGGGAATGAGGAACAGGAAAATGAAAACAAGATGACGCACCTCCATTGCCATACCCCTCCGGCCTGGGGTGTATATTCGCCTCGTTGATGATCCCCTTCCACTGAAAGTCGTCGACATTCTCGTACGTACGGGTGAGGTAGATGCCAAAGAACACCATGGAGAGGTAAGAGATGTAAAACGCGACGTACATCACCCGCTCGAGGAACGCCCAGATGGTCTCTGACGCAATGTGGCCGCGCGGGTGCGGCGACGGAGTAGTGATCTTGACCTCCTCGACGTGGCTGTGGTCCGACGGTCCCTGCTCGCTATCCGACGGAAGGTCCAGCCGCTGATACTGCCAGTCCCGTGTCCGCCACGACGAGAGACACGTCCGGATGGGCCCGAACGCAAACGAGGCCGTCATGATGACGACCATGCAGAAGCCCCAGATCGGCATCGTGCCGAGCAGCGCTATCCAGCGCTGCCTGTAATACGGGTAATGTTCGCCCCATTTTCCCGGCAGGAAAGAGTCCACCTTCCATTGGGTGCGGTGATGGGTGTACTGGAAGACGGCGTACGAGATGAAGAAGTGTGAGAACTTCCATAGCACGACGATGCTAAACTGAAGGATACTCCAGAGGCACGCAACGGCGTAGGAGAAGTGGGGAGAGGAGCGGAGCCCGGCGGACCAGTCAGAGACAGCCCGAACTCGGTCGAGTACGAGAGGCGAAAATAGGAAGTTGAGATGGCGGATTCGCAGAGAAGGGAGCATGTCCGGGGTGAGGGAGTGGTGGTCACTGTCGAGAGTGAGTCTGAGCAGGGCAGAGGAGATATTAAGGTACGCACCTGCGAAACGACGCAGGAGAAGGAAGGAGGGAAGGGACAGGAGTACCTGACATCCCCTAGCTGCTCCCCGCTATTTAACCAATTTCTGAGACCGATCGGTGGAGCCATCTCAGTCTGGAATGCAGACAGTGAGACCTATGCATTTGCTTCAATACGCACAGTCCAGTACACAGCCCAGAACGAAGAAGGGCCGAGGGCGAGCATGATGTGGTTTGAGACAAGGTGGAAGTCGGATCAATCGAAGCGGTGATGCGCTTTCCAATCATCCGCAAATTCTGTTCAACCTCGAGCTTTGCTCGAGCTGGGCGTATGTACTCACCAAAAAAAACATAGTGAATGGCCAGTTATTGCAACAGTTTCTGGCAGAAGAACCATTGGAAATTTCAATTGCGAAGCGTTGACTCGCAACATCTGTGATTTTCTTGAATACGAAGGGTTGTCAAGAAATGTGTTCAGCGATCACTGTACTTGCGCGAATAGTCAATATAGCTACAAGTCAGCCATTCCCTCGACGCCGACTGCTCTTTTTGCATTCTCGTTCATCCTACCAGCTTTGCACTCGTGGCGATGCGATTTCCAATGGCTCCTGACAGACATTGTTGCAATACTTGGCGATTTGAACCCATCAGTATCAGGTTGAACGGAGATCAATAGACACCCCCCACTCACCACGTCTTTTGACATCCCGCGCCTTTCTTGAGGGTTACGCTACCAAAATTACAGAAGGAGCAGGTATATATCTGCGCCTCCCCGTATCTCATGGTACCTGGGGTCACTCCCTGCAATTCAAATGCACGCGAACAAGAAGAAGTGGTATTAAGCTTTTCGAACCACGCGGCGATATCCACGTCCGAACGGTCCGAGTCAGACGCCGGCGCTTTGTAATCTCGTTTGGGTTGTCGAGACACGGTTGAGCCCCACGTAGTCCAGGCGTGCGACATGCGGTCGAGGATCCGGTCCAGCGCAACACAGTCTTTCGAGGGGGTAAAGCCCCACCCCGCACATCGAGCAATGTCGCAGATTTGGGTGAAGGATTTCTGAATCGTCTGCGAGGAATCAATTGAGTACGGTGGTAAGAGTAAACCCTCATACCTGAAACTTCTCGTCCTTCCACAGGTGCCCATTCCTGATCAAGTCGACATGAGTCTCGACCGCGGTCATCGATGGCATCAGGATGTGATCCAACGGTGCGACTCGCATGAAGGTATTTGTGTTAGCCAATGCCTTCCCCAGTAGCACGTCGACCTCCTTCATGCGCAAGTCCGAGGGTAGTCCCAATACCATCCGAGACAAGACGAGGTGAGAATGAGAGACGGTGAGGTAGAGCAGCTGTTGCTGCATGTCGTCGGTCATGCCATCTACGCACTGCAATCCTTTGTCCGCGTAGAGAACGCGAGTGACGCTTTCGTCCTTGCCACATGCGAAATAGGCGAGAATATAATAGAAAAATGGGACAGATGGGCGCCGTTTGAGAGCTTCCTCGGCGTACACGCAAGGACAGAGCTTGCCTTCAGAAGTGAGGATGTGAATGCGCAGGATATCGGCCGTAACATCCCATTCGTTCGTTTCGTTCGCGGCATTCCGAACGGCATCCTCGCACACCCGGAACATCTCGAGCATTCCCTCTGCTCCCTCGGCATCAGGCTGAGTAGACATCCGCACGGTTGTCTCGCCACTCAAAATCAGGGCCGCGAGTTCCTGTCCCAGCTCCAAGTGTGAGCAGTCTGGGTTCGTCCTATACTTGTTGTAGAGAGCCTTCAGCTTCTCTTCGTGTTGAAGGATCTTGCAAACAAAAGGCTCCGTGTCACAATAATAAGCATCTAGCAACTCGACGACGCCCGGGGAGGTGGGTTCCACTTGATCCCCCTCCCCGGAGTCTTCCAATTGAGCACACGCATCGATCAGAGCGCGCTGCGAGGATATTCGAGTGCAAATGTCAGGCGACCGAGCGCAGGCGACGAGAAAGTCGATGGAATTAGGGTTGGAGAGGAAGGGAATGGGGCATTTCGGCGCAGTTTCATGGCAAAATGTGAGCAGGTGGTCGAAGCTGGCCAAGGTAGAACCTGAGAGGCGGACGACGCGGAGCATGAATTTTAGGACACGCGGCAGCGCAGCTACGACTTCGTGGTCCGGTGTGATAGCGTAGATAGCGCATGTAATGGCATGCGACAGTACGCAGACGGTCTTTTCCACAAATTTGAGCTGATCCAGATGAGGCTCGGCGCAATCAAGAATGCTGGACGTGAAGCGTGCCACGGCTTGTAGAACTTGCGAGTCGCGTTGGTGGGAAATTTTGCTGAGTATGAGGACGGCAGTCTCCCGTGCCCACGGTGAGGCCAAAAGAGCTACCGTTCTCTCCAGAAACCCTGGAAAGCGCGTGAGTGCTGCTGAAGCAATATGGCCGGAGAGAATGCGCACGAGTTTCAGAAACAAGACGCTTCCGAAGGATGTTATCGTATGCCATGCCACCGTAGACAGCAAGGATGGCCGAGGCAAGGCGATCGGACGCCACTACTTGGCTCCCCGAGTATTCCCTAGTCTGCGCATAGACCTTGTCCAGGGCGGCGTTGATAGTCTGAAACGACTCGTGGCATTTCTTGAGCCCGCGCATCGTATCACAATCTGAATGGTACGTGTAACACGGCTCAGGTTTGGACAAGGTTTGGAGCAAGAGTATCCATACCTGGAATCCGTAGCTTGCGAGAGACCTTGGCAAGAAGGTTCGCATCGGGCGCAAGTCCTGCAGTGACCAGTAGCTGGTGAAAAGTCTTGTCCTTTGCAGGTCTGGAATGCATGGTGTTGGTCAAAAGAAAGAGACGCGCAGTGCCACCATCATTCACACGCCTAAGTTCTACACCGAGCTTTAATGATTTCGGCGCAAATCGCACCCAGACAATTTACAATAAAATTAAGATTAAGAAAGGCCACATGTCCAGGCAGGGTACGGCCAGCAACCACAAATTCACCATGGTTCAACTAGTAAGTACTTGGGATCAAAATACCCAATAATTCGCGATATTGCGAATATCCGCGATGAGAGCAGGCGGATTGTCCAATCCAGCAAAATGACCTCCAAAATCATGCACTAAACAGACCGTCAGTCAGTCATCTCCTCACCCAAAGCCACACACGCACCTTTATACGACACCAAATTGCCAACCTTGGCAACATACTCCTCCGGCCACAGCGAGACATTATACTCAAACTGACTGAACAACAACGGGGCGTCCGTCGACGCTTTCGTGTACACGGTCAAAAAGCTGGCCATATTCTGCGCGTAGATCCAGACAGAGGAGTGGAAGGTATGGGTGAGGTAGTAGAGCGAGATGCCGGTGAGGATCGCAGTGTTGTCGAGGACGGAGGGAGGCGTGCCTGCGCGGGGGTCGGACCAGAGTTTGATCTGGTTAGCGAGGTAAGCCAGTTGTCCGACGGGGTTATCGTACAGAGCCAGTCCGATGTCATTTGGCTGTGAACGGAGATTCATTGAATTTTATTCAACGCACAAGACATGAACACTCACCTTGGTACCCTGCTCGACCAAATACCCGTTCCCAACTTGATTCCAGAGATTCATCCGTGCCAGGGTCACTTTCTGCTCGTCAGAGAGGGTGATATTGTTGGCGGCGATCTCATCCTCTGAAGGCGACAGGAAAGGGAGGAAGGCCAGGTGCGCTGCGCGCACGGTCTCGTTGAAGTTGCCGTAGAGAGCATACGCTACGATAGAACCCTGCCGAATTCGTGAGCGGGTTGCTCAGGACAACACAAATACTACGCGCACCCAATCGGTGCCATGCACGGCATAAGTCGAGTAACCCAAAACTTCTGTCATCAACGTGTTGAATATCCGGGCGGTATCATCCACGGTCCAGTTCTGCGGCGGCGCGGAGGAGAAGATGAATCCAGGCAGAGAAGGAACGACAACATTAAAGGACACGCTCTTCCCGGCGGTGTTCTGCACTGGCTGGGTCAGCGGTTCGATTACCGGAAGGAACTCGTGGAAAGAGCCTGCGATATAAGCGGGACGCTCCACATTGAACAGAAGACCTTACCTGGCCATCCGTGGAGCAAAAGCACGGGGATCGCGTCCACGTCCTTGGACTTCTGGTGCACGAAATGGACTGTTTGACCTTCGATCTCGGCTGTGAAGTGGTCGAGGCTGGTCCTCTGTGAGTAAGGGTTCAATCTAAAGAGCGGTGGGACATACCGATTCATCTCAGCTTCCTCCTGCTCCCAATCAAAGCTCGTCACCCATTCATCACTCAGCTCGCGCAGAGTATCCAATTCGATACCGCTGTTGGGTCCAGCCTCGGGGTAGAGCGCCGTCTCCGGAAGTCGGGTGTTGTTCACAAGGGACTTGAGATGCGGGATTTCTCCCGCCAGGTCAATGTTGAACGGTTTTATGTTGAAGTTGCCAGTGCGATGAGTAGTGGCAGCGAGCACGGAGCCAACGAGAGCAGCGGTGAGCAAAAACGATTTCGGGGAGAGGATCATGATGTTTGCGGCTGGCCCTAGATTTTTCACCCTGTTTATATATCGTCGGCCAGCCCTGAGACGAGAATTCGGCTAGGGCGGGCCGCAGGCCCAAAATGGCAATACTCGAACTTGTGAGCAATGTTATTTGTAACATCTCATGCATGATTCAGCGATCCTACGGGCGTTAAAAACCTCCGGATGAACCTGAGACTTTACATTTCTTGCAGCCAGAGACACGGTGAAACTGAGAGATTCAGCAATATTATTTTGTAACATTATGATTCAGCAACCCTACTAGCCTTACAAACCTGACGATGGACCTTCCAATGCCGCTTCTGGCACGCATCGTCGCAGTATCTGACTTGGGTCAGAGCATTCAAAATGATCATGAACCTTGTGTGCACGCACCTCGTCTTTTGACATCCACCACACTTCTTGAGAACGGCACTAGCGGTATTACACGCAGCGCAAAGCGGCAACTGCGCCGGTCCATACCGTTTAACCGTCGTACCTGCACCGCGGATGTCCAGCACGAGACGATCAGCAGGGCTCGTATCGAGCTTCTCCAGCCAAGCAACGAGCTCGGCGTTGGGATGCTCGGTGGAGAGATTCGTATTGGTATTGGAGTCTGTCGGGTACTTGTCGCTCGGATACTGTGACACATTCGGTCCCCAAAGGCGCCAGGCGTTCGGCATACGAGTGAGAATTTTCTCAAGCGCGATGCACTCTTTGTTGGAGTGTAACCCTGTCTCGGTGTATCGGGCTACGTGACTTGCGAAAAAGAATTTATGCAGAGCAGCCTAGAGGTGTATGATTAGTCCTCTGGTCTAGACAACGAAAAAAAAAACTGACCTGCAAATCCAACTCGGTCAAGTTGGGTCCCTTGATGCAGAATTCAAGATGAATTTCCAACGCGTGCATCATCGGCACTTGAGGGTCGTCGGGGGCCGCGATGCGGAGGAATTCCCGCGCGTTTCCAAGAGCTTGCTGCAACAACAGGTTCAGCTCCCGCAACCGAATTTCATCAGCCAATCCCTGCGCCATCTCCGCCAAGACGTTCATCGACGAGTAGGTGCTGTATGAGAGAAGCATGACACGCAAATAGTCGGAGATTTCCGGGCATTGAAGCCCTTTATCCGCAAACAAGATTGTTTGCGTGCCCATATCGCCGCCCACCGTCATGATGTAGTAGAAATAGGCAACAGACGGATGTCGTTCGAGAGACGCTCTCGAAAAGACAACCGCCTCCTCCCACTGCCCGTCCGAAACGAGGCGCTGCACATGGAGGATGTCAGCGCTCGCGTCGTCTCCGTCCGCTCGCACCGCGTCTTCGCACTCCTGAAGCAAGTCAAGGAACGTCTCGCCGCCTTCCACGTCGTGATACTTCCTCAGCATCATTTCTCTGCGCATAGCCAAATCCACGATGGCCCGTCCGATGTCTGAGCGTGAGCGGGGCTCGCCCGTCTCGACCAGATCGGCCAGCTCGTCGTAGACGTCATCACCCACAGAGGACCAAGATTCCGATTCGCGGTAGTACTCGTCCAGCATCATCTTGGCACGCGCTGATACCCGGGGTTTTTCTGGTGGCTCCTCCGAGTCGCCTGAGACCTCCTGGTCGTCTGAATCCTCCTGTTCGTTTGAATCCTCCGGGTCGTCCGAATCCTCCGGGTCGTCTGGATCCTCAGGGTCGTCTGAATCGTGAGAAACGTCTGAATCGTCAGAGTCGTCTGAATCTTCGGAGTCGTCTGAGTCCTCCGAGTCCTCCGAGTCGGACTGAGTACGAGGTTCCACCAACTCGGCACAAAGAAGAAGAAGACATCGCTGTGCCGAGATGCGCGTCCGTATATCCTGCGCCCTCGTACAGGCGATGAGAAAATCGAGCGAGTCGGGCATCGAGAGGAATACACCAGCTTCGTCCGAGACATGGTCATAGCAAAAGATGAGCAGGTGGATGAAGCTGACGTGCGTGGAGCCCGGGAGGCGCACCACGCTCAGCGCGAATCGAAGGACGCGCGGCAAATCGACGTCAAAATCCAACTCGTCCTCTTCGGCATCAACGACGACCGACGCGGTCGCGTGAGTGAGAACGCAGACGGCCGTTTCTGCATAGTCGAGATTGTCTCGTTGCATCTCGGCAGTGTCGAGGATAGTCGACGTGTGGCGTGCAATTTTGCGGAGCACGTCGGTATCGTGAAAGTGAGTAACATCGCTCAGCGTGTTCATCACCACATGTTTTGCATTTGGGGAGTCGGAGCATAACACCGCCATGGCTGTTTCGAGAAACTCTGGCGAAAAAAGTCAAGTGGCACCCAATTCTCCCCAACAAGTAGATACGCACGGGTTTCAGAAAAGATACGCGTCCGCAAGACGCTATCGTCTCCCATTCGTCCAAAGATCGAAATGACCACAGCAGCTAGCTGGTCGCACAGAGCTTGAGCTCCATTAGCCCGCCGTTCCTGCTCCTGGGTTTGCATCAACACCTCGTTCAGCACCGACGCGATCGAATCAAACGATTCATGACACTGTTTGAATCCTCGGGATGTACTAAAGTCTAGACTGTATTGATTGACCAAGAATCGTCAACAGAAGCCTTGCCTACCAGGAAGCTCCAACATGCGAGAGACCCCGAGGATGATATCTTCGACGTCGCTGGAGAGGTTGGCAGCGATGAGAAGCTGATTGAAAGTAGGGCCTTGGGCGCGGATTTTCCTTTGGGTCTTTTTCGCCATGGTGGTGGTCGAGGTGAAAGAGGAAACGGTCACATGCCACCGTGATTGGCGGTCATCTCCGAAAAGAAAATATGCATTACAGTACAAGGACAGCCCAGCAGACTCTTCTACCAAAAATGCGTATTCTTCGGGTCCAGCGCCTTATTCGCCATCCTCAGCATCACCGAATCCGATGTGAGGCTAGAAAACTACATTCCGAGTCGTCAGCAATTTATCAAATGAGAATCGAATACACTCACCCCATTCCCAACAAACCACTCTGCCCGTTGCGCAGCATACATATCCACCGCCTCGCTCACATACTTGGCCTCCCAACTAAGCTTCAAATCCCGACTCGTCCCAACCGACCACGGACGCGCAGTCCTCAGCGCCTCAACCAGCTCAGCAAGGAACGGATTCTTCGCGTTCGTCATGATATACACCCGCTCAATCTTGCTATCAGCCGGCACGGCCTCTGCTATACCGAGCACCTTCTCCACAGTCTGCGCCACGGAAGGCAGACAATGCCTCATCGTATCCTCCTCCGTCGTCTTGGCCAGAACGAATTTATCCGGGAGGACGGGGAAACTGTTGAATCCGGTGAAACCCATGTGGTTCGGGTACGCCTCTGCACACCACCCTTCAAAGTCCCCGCGTCGGATGTGCAACGCGAGGAGGCCGTATAGTGGCTTGGTGGAGGTCGTCAAGGTCAACGGTGCGGCAGACGCGGGCCCGAAGAACTTGAAATTGTTGGCGAATTGCTGGAGGATGAGCGGGGACCAGCCAAAGTCGGCTATGATGGGTGATTCAGCCATGGCGGGGAAGACGTCGAGGACGCGATCCGTGTTGGTGATTCTGGAAGTGAAGGATTAGCGGTGGACATTGATGCACAAGGAAGTTCTCACTTGTAGCTGAACAAAGCAGGACTCCAGCCCGCGAGCTCAACGCATGCCGCATCAGTAGCATTCAGCGCGGCCACCCAGTGCGCGATAATCTCAGCTACTCCTGCGTTCCCAGGGATCGTGTTTTGTATATCGCTCGTGTCGATCACCGTCCGATTCCCCTCGGGACATACGCTGAAAAAGTGTTCGCGAGAGACTGCACGAGGAACGTCCGGGGTGCGCATCGTGCCGCCGATAATCGGTCCTAAAACCATAAGCAAGAGAACGATCAAATGACGGGGGGACAGACCTGAGATGAACGCGGACAAGGGGATCCGTGCAGGTATCGGGCTGCCGTTAAACCATTGGGTGATATCCGGGCCGCCCAGAGCCCAAGTGTAGTTATCGAATACATACGACCGTTTCGCAGCATAAGCCAAGTACGCATTCAAAACCATCTCTTGCATATAATTCCCCCACCCAAACTCGTACCCATGATTCGCAAACCACAAGTACTTGGCATGCGCCCCGTCGGGATATGGGAGCGACAGATCGTGCTGAGGAAGAAGCCTCTCTTGTTCCCGCCACTCCTCGTACAACGGCGGAGGACGCGGGCCTGGTCCTTCCCAAGCGGGTTCCACATCTGGCAGCGCAGAGGCGACGGGCGGCTCTGCAGCCACTGGGGGCTCCGCTGCTGGCGAAGGACGAGCGATGGACGGCTTCTCGACCACCGCAGAATGGACGAGCGGCGCTTCCCCAAGTACATGGTGGCCTAGAGGCAACTCAGCTGGCGGGGCTGGCTCGGGAAGCAGGTCTGGCGGGAGAACCTGGGGCATCGCCGGGGGAGTGACAATAGGATGTGCGAAGGGCGGTTCCACCTCGGGCTCTTCCACAGTAGCAACAGCAGCAAGTGGCACCTTGGGTTTGTCGGCGAAAACAGGCTGAGACATCGTCTGAGCAGGCGACAGCTCAGCCCAGTAGCGGTACAGTATGACGAGAAAGAGCGTGGCGACGGCTATGGACCGGACGGAGGACAGACGGACGCCAGGCCATTTTCGACGGCTCTGGTAAGGGTACGCCGAGCTGGTGGTGGGGAGGAACGAGCTCATGGAAGTGCGGAGGGAAAGCAAGACTCGAATTCATTCGATCGGCCGTGGAAAAGGAGGTCCCCTATGTCCGTGCCTGCGATAAACCTCGGTAGAAAAGAGATGAGACGAGTGGGCGGCCATGTGTGGCGCATACAAAGCAGCAGTTGCCTGTAGGCTGCGAGGTGCGAGATGCCAGTCAAAAGGAAGATTTCCAAATCGGGATGAATGGAAGACAAGTTCTACGTGCTCTAATCTACAGCCCCGAACTCTCCAAACACCTGTCGCCTCAACCACTCTGGATTATAATCATTTATTCTCAAAAGCGCCCTCCCAATATCGGACGTATTATCGTATTTGCTGCTTCAAAGTAAGCGACTGAAGGAATGTCAAGGAAAAGGGGAAAAAAACTCACTGCCCATCCATCTCCGCAATCGTCAAGCCCCCAGCCGGTGCAAGTCATATGCGCCAACACCCCAAACGACGACTCGCCCAGCAGCAGGATATCATGGTTGCTCAGCTGCTGAAGATCCGCCCACGGCTCCCCCGTATCGAGAATCTCAAACGGCGCAAGCCCCATCCCGACCTCGGGGTCGTTGAGCTGCCCGATAATAGACGGACTGGCAGATTCGATAGCAAGCGTGAGCTTGACGTTTGCCTCGCCGGCCAGGGCGCGCAAATCAGAGACGACGCCTGCGATTGCAGGCAGTGGCATCGAGCCGCGGAAGTGCGTGGGGAGGGTGTCACTGTGCCCCGTGTCGCCCCAGCGAATGTGAGCTGCGATGGTAATAGGGCGCGAAGGAGGGAAGGAGAGAGGCAAGGGAGCGATGGGACTTGAAGGCGGGGGAAGGGCAAGTCGCTCGCGGGTCCACTCCGCGATGCAGCCGTTGAGGTCTTGCGTCGTCTGGAGGGAACAATGAGTACGGTGGGGAGGTGGCAACAAGTAAGACGTACCTCCTGGGGGCCCAGATCAATGATACTCGTGCAGTCTGCCAGGTAGTCTTTGATATCATTTATGTCCTTCTCCGCCTGGGGATTACCCGCGCATAAAGCACGGACCAGCCCCTCGCGACCCTCGTTAGCGATGTAGTCGGTCAGACTGCACGCCTTGGTCGTGTCCATCGGAGGTACGGGCGCATTAAAGTTGAGGATGTCGGAAGTCGAATAATGGTGATCTGACTCGGTGAACGCAAGTACTAGCTCCGAGTCGAGGGCGCGCGAGAGGACGATGCTGGTCTTGAAATGGTGAAAGTAAGACTGGAAAGAGTCAATATGATACTACATGGTAGAGACAAGATTGAGCGCACCCCAAGCCCCTCTCTAGTCAGCCCACCCGCACGAAGATACACACGCTTGCTCGGTCTTGATTTTTGTGGTAAGGTCGCCGCTGATGATGATGTACCGTTCATCAGCCACGCTCCGACGGAGAGGACGACGACAGCGGCCAAGGCGATGCGAAGTCCCAAGACGAGCTTTCGACGACTCCCGGCTTTGGGCGTTGCTGAGACGTCTTCATTCGGATTTGAGGAGATGAGCTGGTAGAGAGGTTGGTAGATTGCCATGGATGACGAGCAGGAAATGGGAGTAGAAGTCGGCCCAAGCTTTTATACAGCACCACCTAGGAGCAGGTGGGACAGGGGTGCGGACGGCCTGCGGGATTATTTTTCTCAATCGGTGGTATGCGATCGACGAGGCAATGCAAGGGACCTGAGCGCACTTGAGCCTCTGCGTGGATGAAGGAGAGCGTTGCTTACTTCAGAACTCTGGAAAGACCGTCGGGCTCCCAATGTACACCACTCCCATGACCTTCTCATGCAGCACCACGACTGGGTCGACGATCGGGCCACCAAGACAAACGAAGCCCCTCCGCAGAATCGGTGTCTAGGCCGCGAAAGAACAGCCTCCGGATGCCGCGGTCTAAGGCGTTGAAGCTTGAAGGCGCGTGCAGCGTGCTTCACATCCACGGAGTGCCACATAGCACAAATGAGTCGGCTTTGCAGGGCGTCGGTCAAAACGGTTTTCTGGAAAGAAAACACACACATTGGGGTAGCAGAGGGTCTTGCTGCGTGTTGACGAAAATCGACATCCTAGCCATAGCTCTAGCCTGGCCCTTGCCAGGCAGTGGCGCGCAAGCAAGAGGCAGCAGATCACTTGATCCGTGACACAGTGTTGATAGCTCCGGTTGCTTGTGATTTGATGGAAATAACCACCAAAGGTGTCAAAACGCGGGGCAAGGCCAATGAGGTCTAGTTTCAAGTCAAGAGAGTGAGCTCAGACCGGTTGGGAGCATAAAGCAGGCAAAGGTGACGATGGAAGACTGACGACGACCGTCGGCAAAAGACGGAGTTTAGCGGCTTTCACGGAGGTGAAGCTCGTTTAGGAAGGGGGGGTAGATCAATCAGGGTCGCGGATCAACTGATTTGGAGCCTCTTGCGCGCAAGTAGAAGAAGAGTGCATCCGGATCAAACGAAGAACGCGGCTTGGGCTGAATTCCGAGTCGTGTTTGTCTTCGACGTTCATGATCTCCAAGTTATCTTCATTGTCATTTCTCCCCTGGAATACTTTTCTCCCGCGAATACTGTCTCCATCTGGACAACCCCGACGATCCGATTTGACATTTTTCACCCTTAGACTCACGGCACCCCTTTGTCTGGTCTAATGGAGAGGAGGAGCACACAGCATTGGACATATATTCCTCCCTGAGTCCTGTCTGGGAGGGATAACTCTCTACCTTCTCCAATGCCACCCCCAAGTCCCATTCTCCCGACTAATTCCAAGCTGTCGACTGGCAGACGATCCTTTGGGACTCATTCCATTCGCTTTCTGGTAGTGGCTACCGTGGGCCTCCTCGCGCTTTATGGGTTTACTGTGCAGCGCGGGGTCTCCGAGTCCGATTTTAATCTCGCTGTCGAAGAACCAGTGCTTTCCACCGAAGAACCCGTGTTCGTAGAACCACAGGTGGCTCCCG
The DNA here is from genome assembly GCA_029378245.1 of Roridomyces roridus. NCBI lineage: Eukaryota > Fungi > Basidiomycota > Agaricomycetes > Agaricales > Mycenaceae > Roridomyces > Roridomyces roridus. The sequence goes on from JARKIF010000091.1 coordinate 99,906, forward strand.
CGCAGCCGCCGATGCCGCATGTCGACGTGCATCCCATTCCTCAGCCTGTTCCCGAGCCAGAACTGGAGGAGGAGGATGAGCCGGAGCCCATTGCCGCCGAGCCAGAACCTCCGCAGCCGGAACTCCCAACGTATGGCGAATTCCACGAGCACGAGCGGCTTCTTCCCCAACACGACCTGTCACTACCTTATCCCGACGGATCGCATGCGAAATACTTGTGGTTTGCCAACCATGGATACTGCGAGTACTCACTTTCATTCCACGCTCTACGACTGACTCTTGACCAGCTTTCGGCTGGGGGAACTACATGCAAGAGATGATTCTCAACGCATACCTGGCCTATGCCTCCCAACGGTCCTACGTGTTCGATAACTACACATGGAACCGAGACGGACCGGACTTTTTCCTCGAAACCGACGGCCGCATGCGAATTGCACGTTTCCCCTTGTCCTCCATGATATCAGGTACGTTCCGGCCAACAGACCCCTTTACAACATTTAATTCCCCGTCCAGGGCCGATCATAGGAGGTGACATGCCTGATAAGGACGTTCCTCGCGCCGTCTCGCGCGAATATTTCTTGGACGTGTGTGACAACCGGACTCAGGTCATTGATACCAACAGCGTATGGAATGGAGATGGTGGGGTCGCCGAGATGATGCTCCGATGGGCGGACAAGCTAAAGTCTATCGACGCTCCTTGCGTTGAAATCGCGAGTTGGAGTCCTACCTTATTCGACTACAAGTCCGTTCCCTCTCATGTTCCTCCTCCTTCCAATGGCTGATTAACCGTATACAGGATCACGAACACGGAGCGCGTCCTCGACGTCTTCCCCGACCTTGCTAAATTTCCCATCCTCGCCGACCTCGGCTGGTCTCCCCTCATCCTCGACGGCTTTGCCCGTAACTACAAATTCTTCGGCGGCAAGACCACCCCACCAGAGCTCGATCCGCTCGTCACCACCCGCACCCCGTTACACGGCCTCCTCACTCTGCACGTCCGACGCGGAGACTACGAGGGGTGGTGCAGGGAAGCCTTCCCGCACTCCATGTCCTTCGTAGGGTTCAACAGCTTCCACGAGTTCCCCGATTCCGAGAAATTCCGGCTGTGGAATACGTCCTACGAGGATACGATGCTCCATTGCTTGCCGGATATCGATCAAATCATCGAGAAGGTGCTTGCTGTGGTGACGCCGGATAGTGGTATCGAGCGCATTTATCTCATGACGAACGGGAGGTATCCGTGGTTGGGCGAACTCGTCTCCGCGTTGAAGGCTGCGGGCTCGTGGTCGGTCGCTACGTCCCGCGATCTTTCGCTGTCCTTTGAGGGCAAGCATGTGAGCCAGGCGTTGGATATGTATGTTGGGCAGCGCTCGGATCGGTTCATTGGGAACGGGGTGAGTCGCGTCTTTTCTTCCGCGTGGGCCTCTTGCTGATTCTTCACCTAGTTTTCCAGTCTGACGTCGAATGTAGTTATGCTGAGGATGGCGAATCCGGAGCTCGACGGGGCGAATAGAACATATTTTTGGTAGGGGTGGGTAAAACCGCTGTGCATTCTTTCTTTCGTTCTTTACATATACTACCAAAACTGCCATTTGTATCATTCCAAGTTCTCGCTACAGTCGGTTTGCCTTGCACGCCTCCCGATGAATCTTCCAATGTCTCTTCTGGCAAACATCGTCACAATACCTCGCCTTCTGACATCCAGCACACTGCTTCAATACCGCGCTCGCGGTATTGCATGAAGCGCAGCAAGCCATGTTGGCCTTCCCATACCTTCTCGCTCCAGGATTGATACCCCGGATCTCCAACGCGACCTCAAGACTGTCAGGCGTTCCCGGAGTCAAATTGGTGTCCAACTTGGCTAGCCAGGAAACCAATTCGGCTTGTGGGTCCGCAGTACTTGTACTACCATTGATCGGATCGTCGCGACTTCGAGTGGGGTAGACGTCGCTCGGACGCCGCAGGACGGTTGGGCCCCACTTTTTCCACGCATTAGGCATGCGATCAAAGATCTTTTCCAGAGCGATGCATTCCCTTTCGGGATTGCGCCAGCCAACCTCAGTGGAGCGGATGAGGTCACATGAAAATGTGAGTTTGTCTTCTGCGGCCTGGGATGCGATTATATTAGAAACGAACTTGAAGCGTAGGAGGATCTACATACCTCGAAATCAACCTCAGTCATGGGCATGCCCCCGTAGAATAAAGTCGATGTGGATGCCGACCGCAGCCATTGGTGGCCTGTGAGGGTCGTCGGGCGGGGCGATGTCAATCCAAGCGTCCGCGTTTTTCGCAGCGGTCTCCAACAAGAGATGAACGTCCTGCAAACGAACTTCATCGGCAGTCCCTTGCACCATCGCGGGTACGACATTCAGCGTTGACAAGGCGCTGAAGAATAGCAACCGTTGCCGCAAAAAGTCTGTCAGTGAAGGACATTCAAGCCCCTTGTTCGCAAAAAGTACGGACTGAAAACCCAGACGTCCGCACGCCGCCATCACGTAGTAAAAGAAGGCGACTGAGGGGTGCCTCTCGAGCGCCGGTCGAGCAAAGGCGTATGCAGCCTGCTGCTCGCTGATCGACAACAGATGTACCAGATAGAGAATGTCCGCATCGACATCCGCCCCCGGCTGCTTGCTCTTCCGTACAGCTGCTTCGCATGCCGGGAGCATCTCTGCGAAAAATTCCTTACCCGGCCATCGACGCCATGTTCGAATGAGCATTTCGTTTCCCAGCGTCATGCGGGCGAGCGCCTGCCCAATGTCCGCACGAGGCCGAGCATTCGTCCTGAATGCTTCGGTGAGACTTTCTAGCTCCGCGAACTCTGCCTCGGTTCCCGTGAAGGACGAGCGTGGGGAGTTGCCGTAGAATTTCTCTAGTGCATCCTCGACACGCGCTGAGAGAGGTCGGGGCGGAAGTGGCACGTGGGGACGACCGATCTCTGGTTCAAAGTCGGCGCACAAGGCGATTAGAGCGCGTTGTGCCGTGATTCGGATGTAGATATCCTTCGCCCGGGTGCAGGCCACGAGAAAGTCGACAGCGTCAGGAGTAGAGAAGAAAGCGCTGGGCTGATCAGATAACTGATAGCAGAACATGACGAGGTGGTTGAAACTGGTTCTGCCGGAGGCCGGTAGGCCGGCTACCTGGAGTGCGAATTGAAGGAATCGCGGGATGGAAGCTTTGATTATAGGATCTGGCTCGCCAGCAGCGAAAGCGGCCGTAATAATATGGCTGACTACGCAGACTGCCTTCTCCGCGTAGTTGACTTGTTCGAGGTGGGACTCGGCGCAAGAAAGGATAGTCGTCGTGAAACGGGAAATTTTGCAGAGACTCTCCATGTCGGGAAAGTGTGAAAGGTCGCTCAGAATTGAGAGGACCATCTCCCCTACGCTCGGAGAACTGATCATCTCCATGACCTTTTCGAGGAAATCTGGCAATGGATTGGCCTGGAGAGAAGGTCTATTGAAGGAAACACGCACCGGTTTCTGACAAAATGCGCTGCCTGAGTATGGCGTCCTCTGCCATGCGTCCGTAGATTGCAATGACGATCATAGCAAGGCGCTCGTGGGCAATGGTTTCGTCGTCTGCATTGCCTCGAGTTGAAGCGTACAGTGCCTCTAGCGCAGAAGAGACGTCAACGAAGGATTCATGGCACTGCTTCAAGCCGCGAGAAGTCTGACAATCTTGGCTTCGAAATTAGTATTACGAATGGAAACGGATGTAGATGAGCGCACCAGGCAGATCCAATACACGGGATACTTCTCGGATAAGACCGCTTACAGTCCCCGCACGACTGACCACACTGCGCAATTGCGTGAGTTCACGATCTCCAGGTGGATGAGGTTTCTTGATAGGCATGGGAACCCTAACCCTAGAACGGGTTTTCCTTGTTTTGTTTTTGATGCATCAATGTCTCTTCGACCAGAACAGCCAGGACCGAGCACACCCCCCACAGTTCCCCCAATATCGACATCACACACGCCTTCGAAATGGAGGATATTTCGTGTAAATCAAAATTAAACGTGCCCTCCCAGCTCCAACTTATCCAACTTCATTTCTAAATGGCTGTCTTGCGACGGACGCCCCGTTGCCAGTGTGTACTCAGTACGAGTATAACTCGGTGATTTGGTCCATCCTAACAAATTTTGCAACACTCTTTCTGGTATCTATCATTATAAGAAACTATTCCTAAGGGCCGCAGAGATGGAATCAAAAGGCAGACCTCATTTATGATTTATCGAAACCCAGCGCATTTTCGAAAGGTTCAACTGGGCGTGCCATGTATTTTCCCGAGCGAGCGGTCATCTCAAAATCTCGTTGCCCAAGAAATTGATCAAGAATGATATAAACCGCAAAATGTATACTAAGCACCGAAAATCGCAGAGCTTTCAATGATGCCAACATCCAACCAGGTGGCTGGGACTGCTTTCCACTCTTCCGCCGAGAGACCTGCCTCGAGAATGAGAGGTCTTGAGGAAAGAACTTGAGAATTTCTTATCAATGGAAAGGAAACGAGTACGCACGGACGCTGTGCTGAATCTAAGTGCATCTGCTGCTCCATCTCTTCTGCTGCGTGCACAATCTCCGGGAACTCGAACTCGGTCGATATCTGCCCCATCACGTTACCTGGGCCGACACCAATCTTTTGCGGCCGCGGGTGAGAGCACACTAAGTAGAGGAATTGAGCGAGCATCGCTACAGCGCGGCGGTCGCCCGTTGTCAGCGCTTTGTCTCTGCAGGCGCGAAAGGCGGCGCGGATCGGCGGATGCTGGAAGGACAAGTAGGCGAGATGACGCTCGGAGAAAATGATGTAGTCGTAGTGGGGCGACAGGTGGTTGAGTTGGGCAACTTGGAAAACGAGTGCACCGGAGCGCTTGAAGCCCGAGTGTGGAGGACCGATTTGAAGAGATGGTTGCTCAGCAGTTGAGGGTGTTAAATCCCCGAACTGTAGAAATTTACCGCACTCTTTTTTATGTCCAGCTTTCCAATCCACTTTTTGACATTCACTGAGGGAGTTGCGGTAAGCAATCAATAGAAGAGGAAAACGGACGCTGACACGCACAGTGAGCAGTACAGAACCTCCCTCTGCATTGTATCCCAACATCGTTTGCAACGCGGGAACTTTGTCGTTGTATGGTTGAATTTCCCACACGTCTCGCAGGTTTGTTTCCCACTCGCGTAGACCTCCTTGTTTCGAGCATACGCTTTCTTCCTTATCCCAAGCGCAAACTTTGCGTCTGACTTGACCACTTCCGAGTCTTCCCCGTGAAGCAAGCTCAGTGCTCGACTGGGTTGTAGGCGTGGTTTCTGAGGTTTATCAACTTTGATTTGAGCGAGCACGGGGAGTGGCAAGTCGAGAAAAGAGCAAAGGGCAAAGTGTACAACATCTCCTGCTGAGCTTCAGAAGAGCCAAGTATCTAGCTGGAACTGAATCCTCACCAATCAAAAGACTCCGTTGAACGAGAATTTGTGCTAGGGCGAGCCTTTGGGAGACAGTAGTCTTGGGGGACTGCTGCTCAGCGGCGAGTGCATCCCACACCGGGTGAGAGATATAATTTGGAGTGTCGGTGAGGCGGGCGGCTGGATTCTCCACCATCATTTCTTCCAAAAGATCCGGGAACAGGGAGCCATTTTGTCGGTGCGATTCGACGCTCATCTCTTTCATGGTAAGGCACCGTGCACCATGCATATCAGGGATAGAGGTGCAAGTAGAGACCAGACCGGCGAGGATGATCTCACCACGTATCGCAGGGGAAGCTGACATCCACCGCCGCCGCAGCTCATTCCCGGCGCAGAACAGCCCAGCCTTTAGAGTCATCTGCGCCTGTATGTGGCATAAGCTCTGTTTCATCGAACGGATGCCGCGAATAGTGTGGTCTTGTCTTTGAGGATCCTGCAAACATGCCCCCGCTTCGTAGAGGACCCATCTCTCTTGGCGGAGCGACTCGGGGCGGCTACGATCGATGACTACACTGGATTGGTAGAGTTGCTCCCACTGGTTCTCCCACGCCAGCGGATCGGAAGAGGCTAGCTGAAGGTCGGGCGGCACGTCTGGGTTGTACGAGGTTAGGTCGGTCGCCGAAGATGGCATCGTGGCTGTTGGACGGAACTTGGAAGTCGAGGTGGCTTGAAAAGTGAGCTGGCACTGCGAGTGATCCGGCATCACGCGCCGACACGCGGTCACATGTCCCATGGCAGCTTGAAGGCACGTTAGCAAGTCACAAGGGTGCGTTTGAATTCGGGGTTGGGATAGAAATTTAAAGTGGAATCGTGACAAAGTTCACGAGAATAATTTGAAGGCTGCATATTAGATTCACAAGATTCAAGAAAGTCGGTGTACAAACACGGTGTAACGTCAATCAGAAGCGGCCCTACTGGCTTTACAAGCCTTCCGATGAAATTTCCAGTGGCCTTGACCTGTCACGACGCGTTAGACTGCGCCGCAGCGTTAATGGGCAAGTCACAAGGGCGCCTTTGAATTTAAGCATGGAGTAGAAAAAATTCAAAACGTCACAGTGTTCTCGAGAGTATTTGAAGGTCGTATAATGTTCACAAGATTCAAGAAAATCGGTATACAGACACGGTTCAATCAGAGGCGGCCCTACTGGCTTTACAAGCATTCCGATAAAATTGCCACTGATATATTCTTTCTGGCATTCATAATCGCAGTACCTGTTGAAAGTCAACCACGGCACACACAAAAAAACAGTCGATCAATTCTCCCGAACTGTACACACTTTTTACTTACTGTGGATGCAAGCCGAGGACGGGTCAAATGGCCGGTTTCTTTCGCTCTTTACATATACATGTACTGAAGTACCAAAAAACTATCATTCAAAAACGATTCCTCAACTCAATTAGCTCGCTACATCCGATTGGCCTTGCACGCTTCCCGATGAACCTTCCAATGTCTCTTCTGGCAAGCATCGTCACAATACCTAAGAATTCATCACCATTAAAACGACAAGAAAATTCACATCCATACCTCGCTTTCAGACATCCGGCACACTGCTTTAGCGCCGCGCTCGCGGTATTGCACGAAGAGCAGCAAGGCAGGTTGGCGTGCCCATACCTTCTGGCTCCAGGCTTGATACCCTGCATTTCCAGGTCTCCCTCGATGCTTTTGTGCGTGCCCTGCGTCCGAATTGTATATAGCTTCGTTAACCACGCAGTGAGCTCGGCTTGTGGGTCGGCAGAGCGAGTTCCAGCAGAATTTCTATACACATCGCTGGGGCGCCGCATGACGGTTGGACCCCAGATTTTCCAGGCGTTGGGCATGTGGTTGAAGAGCTTTTCGAGCGCGTCGCATTGTTTTTCTTGATCAAAGCTGCGCCAGTCGATCCAGCCGCGGCAGGTGAGGTCGAATGCGAATGTGAGTTTGTCTTGTGCGGTCTTGAAATCGACCTCTGTCATGGTATGCCCCCGTAGAATCAGGTCGACCCGGATACCAATCGCAACCATCGAAGGCCTGTGAGGGTCATCAGGCGGGGCAATGTCCATCCAGGTCTCTGCGCTTCTCGCCGCATTCTCCAACAAAAGTTGGACTTCCTGTAGCCGGATCTGCCTCGAGGAGCCTTGCATCATCCCGGGTATGATAATCAGCGTCGACGAAGCGCTCAAGTAAAGCATTCGTCGCCGCAAAAAATCTGTCAGGGAAGGACATTCGAGCCCTTTGTTCGCAGAAACCAGTGTGCGAATGCTCATATTTCCGCACACCGCCATGACGTAGTAGAAAAAGGCGACCGATGGGTGCCTTTCTAGCGCCGCTCGAGCAAAGGTGTGCGCGGCCTCGTGCTCGGTCATCGACAACAGACGCACCAGATGGAGAATATCGGCATCTACCTCCGCCCCAGGCCGATTGCTCTTCCGCAGAGCATCTTCGCACGCCGGGAGCACCTCAGCATGATCCCGATCCGGTCGATGCCACGATCGAATGAGTATTTCGTTGTACAGCGTCATGCGAGCGAGTGCCTGCCCAATGTCCGCGCGAGGCCGGCTATTCGATCTGAACGCTTCGGCGAGACATTCCAGCTGCGCAAAATCCCCTGGGGTTCCCGTAAAGGCCGAGCGTGGCGAGTTGCCGTAGAATTGTTGTAGTGCATGCTGGACACGTGCTGAGAAAGGCTCGGGAATGTAAGGATCATTCATATCTGGTTCCAGTGCAGGGCCCAGGAAAATGAGAGCGTGCTGTGCCGTGACTCGGTTGTAGATATCGCTCGCACGAGTGCAGGCGACGAGAAAGTCGATAGCGTCGGGATTGGGGAGGAAAGCGCCTCCGCGATCTGATAATTCCCCGCAGAACATGAAGAGGTGGCTGAAACTGATTACTCCTGAGGCCGGTTGGCCGACCACCTTGAGGGAAAACTGAAGGTACCGCGGGATGGAGGCTATGATTTTAGCATCTGGATCGGCAGCATCAAAAGCAGCCCCCATAATATTGCGGAGAACGCTGACTGCGTTCTCCGCATAGTATATCTCTTCAATACGAGACTCGGCGGAGGAAAGGAGTTTTGTTGAGAAGCGTGCCATCTGCTTAGATTACGAGTTTCGGGGAACTTGGCAATGGCGCTGAGAACCGACATGACCCTCGCGCCTACGGTCGGAGAGTCGATCATTGTCATGGCTTTTGCAAGGAAATCTGAAGATTGTTTGGGCCGAAGAGAGCCTCCATCGAAAGGGACACGCACCAGTTTCAGAAAGAATGCGCTCTCTGAGCACGGCGTCCTCTCCCATCCGTCCGTAGATCGCAATGACGACAATAGCAAGATGGTCACGGGCCATGTCTAGCAGTTCTCGAGATGCAGCGTACAGGGCGTCGAGCGCAAATGATACGCCAGCAAAAGACTCATGGCACTGCTTCAAGCCGCGAGTAGTATTACAATCGGGCAGATGCAGTACACGGGAAACTTCTCGGATGAGATTGTCGATACACCGCCAGAGTGCGGCCAGCTGACCAGCAGCTGGGGGGTGAGATGTGTACCACATGTTGCTGACGAACGGCATCCGGCTGGTGGCTGGCTGGATCCCAGCTCTTATCTTCAATGGACCCAGTGTGGGTCCAGCTCGGGCTGGTACATCTGGTCAGACTAGCTGGCCACCAGCTGCCATTTCATTCGTTGTTCATTCGTTGCCACTCCTCTCGACATATTCATCGCACTTCAAAATATAGCACAGAAATTCAATTCGATTCGACATACGTACATATGTTACATGACAGGAAGTATACATGGAGACAACGCATCGAACGAACCGTAAGTTTTAGAGGAGGCGGCCTAGCAGATGATAACGTTAATGCCGCCGTAAGAAAGAAGCCATCGTCGAAGGACACGAAAACGGACGCGATGTTGTGGAAGTGTTGACGGAGCGTTGACGCGGGTACACGGGAAGAACATGAAGAAAAGGAGTGGTGTCGCAGTTGCGGAGGGAGGGGCATTGAACGGGAACCACTGATTTGGGGCCTTGAGGCACAGGGACAGTACGACTTGCAGAGAAGAACTCTAGCCGGGGATGCTTCGAAGCCTGGATTGTCTTCAGACTTGCAGCCTTGCAGGGGGGACTTCGAGGATTGCGGCTTGAAAGGGAGAAAAGCACTCTTGAAGAGCTTGCAGTCAAGGCTTCGCGGGAGGACCAAGGAATGTGGGGGGAGGAATGTGGGCGAAGGGAAGAAAGATGCGCGGGACAGTTCCAAATCACACCATTATATATCGCTTACCGTTACCATGGAGTGCCGAATCAACGCCGAGTATCAACCATGTGGAGTGTGGAGTGATGGTGATGGACAGACATCTCCGTCCCTCGGCAAAGGTACTTTGCACCCCAGTGGCAAGTCGTGCGCCTTGCGGGCCTCGCCAGGCCTCAGTGCTCACCGAGAGGCCGAGCTCTTTGCCATTCAATCTCTTGCAGTTCACGAGATTCCCCAAAAGTGCATCAACGCAGCCTATCACAGACCCGTTAATTTGTGGGCAGCTCTGAATGACATTTATTTATCGGTGGCTTCAAGTTCTTCAGGTAGGACCACCTGTAGCGGCCAGGCACTTTTGTTTGGATGGCCAGCTGGCTATCAGCTGAGAATTATGGCTGGAACACTCGGCTGATAGCCAGCCGTCATCCGGCTGTGTCCAGGATCCGTATCAGCTGGTGTTGACTGGACGCGCCGGCTGGATACAACATGACGGCACTTTGGCGGTGTAGTCGCTGAACTGCTGTCCACAGCGATGACTTGTGCGAGAGTGAGCAATTGCGCGAGTTCACGAGCTCCGGGTGGATGGGGTTTCTTGACAGCCATGGGGACCCTAACCCTAGACGATTTTTTTTCTTCTTTTGATACTGATGGCATCAATGTCTCTTCGACCAGACCAGCCAGGACCCAGGACCTACACTCCCCACAGCTCCTCCAACATCGAGTTCACACACGCATGGCAGGGGTTCCGCGTAAACCAGACCAACTTGCCCTCCCAATTCCCTTTCAACTTTGACGTCGGAGATGACGGCCGATACCCCATCCACTTTGGCGAATTCCGCTCGCTGGAGGACCCCCCGAGCGACATCGGCAACCCAGGAGATATATGGCTCAATGTCTCCCCCGATTCTTTCACACTTTTTGCCCTGGATGCCCGCCGAAGATGGGTCAAATGGCCAGGGCATACACTCGACAAGACGCGCATGGTTTTTCATCCATACCTGCCCCGCTACGCTTTGTGGTGCACCATCGAGAGGGCGAGCTGGTATCACTGCGATAAGCTCTCCAACGACTTGACTGGCGGAAAGTTGGAGGCGAGGCGGAAGCTCGCCGGCGGCATGTCGTTAGAAAGCCTGTGCGATGACCCGTCGATGGGCGTACGGCTGCTTCTCCTCAAAGAGCAGATGAAGGCGGAGAAGCCAACGGCCAGCGGCATGGACTCCCTTGCACAGATGTTGGCCGAGAAACCTCACACTTCGGAAGCCATCATCAGTACATATGCTGCCGTCGTCGAATTTTGTGAGCTCCTTTCACGGTTTTTTGTGAAATTTATGGCTTATTATCCTAGTATTGGTAGAACGGCAACAAATACTCCAAGCCTTATCGTCTACGGAGGCACGGGCTGAATCAGCTGAACGGCAAGTCGAAGAGGCGGAGGGGAAACTGGCGAGGCACGAAAAGGTGAGTGTTCTCGTTTTTGTGTCTTGAAGAAGCTTAGGCAAAAACAGAGGACGGAAGCAACAGCCGCGCGCGCTGCAGGTGCAGAGCGAAAGTTGAAAGAGGCGGTGGAAAAATTGGCAGAGCTTGAGAACTCGGTGCATATTTCCTCCCCGTCCAGGATCGGAATCGGTCCCAAGCACCTTGAGCTCCTCTTTCTCGGCGACTCATCCGAGCATTCTTGGCACTGCCGCCTCTGCTTGTTCGTTGGTAGACTTACTCCCACTCACTCCGGCTGACACAATAATAGGACTCTGATCACCAAACCCGCACTCCTCGTTGCTCATGCGGAGCAAGAACACCCGACGGAATGTTCTGTACTGGTAGCTGTATCTGAGACGCAGATGGACGAAGCAAGGGGACGATTGGCGTGTGTTCCAAGTTGAATGGGGCATACACTACCTCGCCTCGATAATGTACTATATAAACTATGTGCTTGCTATTCTATCATCATCACCATGCGATCCGGGCAAGGAGGGACCTGGGGTGGCCCCGATTCCACCACTTGCGCGCCTCGTCGAGAAACAGCAGCACAATGCCGTACGCCATTGGAAGGAAGAAGAACTCGGCGGGGATGCCACGCGTGAGGAAGGTGGACTGGAACCACGGGATGTAGGAGAAGAAACATGCGATAGCGAGCGCCGCAAGCATCGAGGGGAACAGGTACCGATTTCGCGTCTCGGAGTTTATTAGAGGATCTTGCTGGAACAAGGAGAGCCGACGAGTGCGCGTGGAGAGCAGGTTGAACCATTGCATAATCACGAGGTTGAAGAAATCTGTCGACTTGATTCAACGAAAGTTTGGAAGGGATATCGGTGAATGTTATACGTACACAAGGACTGAGCCTTGCTCGTGAGCTCCGCCAGAAGGTCTGGGTCGACCGTAGACGTCCCATACTTGTCCCAGATAGCCGAAAATGGAACACCGTTGCGGTGGAAGCCAAAGTAGAACGCACTGAGGAAGCTTAGCGTTTGAATCATTACATGATTGAGTGCGTACGCAGTCATGGAGGTCACGGTTTCGATAATCCCGATGAAAAAGTAGGCGTGGAAAAGCAACTTGGGATCCGCCAGCCGGGTTTTCTTGGGGTTGCGAGGTTTGCGGAGGAGTAGGTCCGCTTCGGGTTTCTCGTATACGAGCGAGAGCGCAGGGAGAACGTCGGTGCCGACACAGATCTTTGAAAGAAATCAAAATTTGAACCGAAGAATACGACGGAGACGTACTATAATCATCTGAATACTGCTCAAAGCTTGTGGTACACCGGCAAAGACGTTGAGAAGGACGGGGATCAGCTCCGAAAAGCTCCCTATTCGATTTTAGAGTGTATTCGAAGGAATTCAACACAGCTACTCACCGGCCGGGAGCAAATAGAGAATTGACTTGCGTAGATTCTCAAAGCAGAGTCGCCCATATTTGATGCCAGTCACAATCGTGGAAAAGTCGTCTGAGAGGAGGACGAGGTCAGCCGCTTCCATCGCAACCTCGGAACCCCCGGCCATGGCGACACCAACGTTGGCCTGCTTGAGTGCGGGCGCGTCGTTCACTCCATCGCCCGTAACGGCCACGGTACAACCTCCACCCTGGAACGCGCGAACAATCTGCAACTTCTGCTGCGGACTGGTCCGAGCAAAGACAATGTCGTCAAACTGAAACCGCTCCATCAGTCGAACTCTCAAACCATTTTCAAATACACGCACCGTCAAGACCTGCTTCCACTGCGAGTCAGTCATGGTCATCATCTCCGGACCACTGAGCACTAGACTCGTCAACTTGGCATCCGGCGCCTTGTCTTCGTCAAAGTCCGGAATTTCTGTGAGCGGGGTGTCCAACGGCAAGTCCGCGAGATGCTTGATTTCGCCCTCCGGAGTGGTGATGATTCCGACTTGACGAGCGATAGCAGCAGCGGTCAACGAAAAGTCACCAGTGACCATGGCGAACCGAATGCCCGCCCTCCGACAAATCCGAACAGTCTCCTCCGTCTCGAGACGCGGAGGATCCACCAGTGCGACGAGCCCGACGATGGTCAAATCAATATTGATCGAGAGCAAATACTCCTCGAACGAGTTGCCCGTAAAATCGGTCTCTTTCAACGTCTCATCATCGTTGACGACCTTCTTGGCGAGGAGGAGGACGCGCTGGCCACGAGAGGCGTAATGTTCCTGGATGGCTGACAACTTTGCGAGAACGCTTGCGTCAAGGGCGACGACTTGTTGTTCGACGTCCAGGTAGGATGAGCAACGGCGGATGAGGACGTCCGGAGCCTGAGGAATGTGAGAGGTTGAAGAAACGGATGGAATGAACACGCACCCCTTTGACTGCAAGTAAATATTGCCCCTCTTGAACAGAGGCAAGCGGCTCGTCGGGCTGCAAAAACGAAGCGCGAGCAAGGAATTTTATCGCGAATTTGTTTTCTGGAAATTCAAATTGATACACGGAAATAGGAAAGATGAGAGAACAAACTCGAGTTGAAGGCGATCTTGCCCTTCTCCAGCCAACTAGCCCGGAGCTCCTCCGTACGAAGCACACTCTCTGCAAATCGAAGTAATCCCGTATCTGCGCAGCACATTGAAATGAGTCCTTTCAAAGGACAAATCAAAACAAGACTCACCCGTAGCGTCCCCATTGACCTTCCTCATGTCCACCGGCTCCTCCACCTTGGAATGCTCAAAAGCCGCATCATTGCAAAGCCCCGCAAGAGCAGCGAGCTCCAGCACCACCGCACCACTTCCCTGCGTCGGCTCCGTGATGGCAAGCTCCCTAGCCTCCCCGACGCTGTACCGCTCCACGCCCACCGCGACATTCACCGCCGTCATCTTGTTCTGCGTGAGCGTTCCGGTCTTGTCCGAGGCGATGAGGTTGACGGCGCCCAGGGCTTCGACGGTGGAGAGCGTTTTGCAGAGGATGTTGTTCGAGCGCATGGCACTGGCGATGACTGTGAGGGAGAGGGTGACGCAGACAGGGAGGCCCTCTGTGTGCGTTATTAGAATGACGGTCGAGCGAGGTAGATGTTCGCACCGGGGATGAAGGCGACAGCGACGGAAACACAGTCGATGAGCAGGTTGGGCACGGAGATGAAGTCGGGGTAGCTTCGGTGGAGCCACGCAACCCATACGACTGAAACTAATCAATTTCTTGAGAAAGCAAACGACTTGAAGAGCACTCACTGACGATCAACACCGCGACGGCAAACGCCATACCCCCGATGATGAGCACGAACCGAATGATCTCCACCTCGAGCGTCGTCCGCACAGGTCGCTCGCTGCCAGCTTGCTTCGCAATCCGTCCAAACACAGTCGAGTCCCCGAGCCCCACCGCGATACCGATACCGCTCCCGCTCGTGCACAGCGTGCCCTGCAGCGCGATGTTGCGCGACTCCATGACTGGTTAAATTCAGGTTGTGAATAAACCAAAAAAAAAGAGGGAACAAGACGAACAGTTCTTGTCTGTACACTCAGTCGTGGCGGTAATTTCGTTGCTCTCGCCAGTGAGGATAGACCGATCGAAGCGCAGATCGGAAGAGACTTGGAGGAGTCGGAGGTCGGCGGGGACTTTGGAGCCTAGGGTGATGGAGACGACGTCCCCCGCGACGAGGTTGGCTGCAGGGATCCTGTGAGCGAGGATTCAGCGCGAACTCAGAGACGATGGCGCTTAAACCGACTTGAATTTCTCGCCGTCCCGGGTAACGAGGATGTCCGTTGGTAGGAGGCCGACGATGGAAGACATGACGTTCGAAGTCGAGTAGTCTGGGAATGGATTGAGTGAAGTCCGAGTGAGTGGACTGGTGTAATCACCTTGCCACGCGTTGAAGACGGCTTGGATGGCGATGACGATGAGTAGGATGACCGCCAATGCGAGATTGGGCGCCGCAGGGTTCGGGTCGCCGAGCGGACGCCATGAGATGAAGCAGACAATACTCGCGACGAACAGAAGACTCCCAAATCCTCGGATAAGTTGATGACTACGCCGAAAAATGAAAAAAAGGCTTCACGCACCACCAAAGATGTAGAAGAAGATCTTGCGCGCGAGGTTCTTGGGCGGGCGGCTGATGACGTTCTTCCCATTCTTTGCAAGACGACGTGCTGCCATAGCTGCATCCAGACCCTGCTTGTAGTTCACGCCGAGACGGGTGCACACGTCGTCTTCGGCCAGGGCGTGCCAGTTGAGCTCGGAGAGTTCTGAAGTATGGTCAGTGAGGAGAGAAGAGACATCGAAGACGGACCTCGGATAGTCTGCTTCGCCTTGGCAACGTCGGCCCCTTCTTGGGTCTCGGTGACATGAATACTGAGACAAGTTAAGCCACAAATTACCCTATCCCAGCGGACGACTCACCTGAGAGTCCTGAAGTCACCGGGGATTCTCGACAAAGGAGCGCCCCGACCACCGAGTGAGGTGTTCCGGCCGAATGAGGAGGTCCTCGCATAGCTGGGCTGTTGTTGGGTGCCTGCGGCGATTGTGGTGAAGGAAGTTGTGCCGAACGCTTCTGGGTCTTTGGGCTCCATATCGGAAGGCGAAGAAGAAGGTCAAGAAGCAGGAACAAGAGCTTAAATTTATGTTTAGAGGATCGCAGAGGGAATTTTGCTGCCCGCCCCAAGCGCGGCGAATATCGCGCTTTGTTTGTTCATCGGAAAGGATTTCAATCGGCGAAAACAAGGCAGCCAGGGTGGATTTACAGGACAAGACAAAGACAGGTTGAACCAATGCGCTGCGCGGGATTGGCAAACCAATGGCTCACCGCAAGTGTCAGATTCTGAATGAGGCTGACACGCCCGCATCCAGCTTGCATCCAGCAGAGATTCTTTTTATTGTGACCGACGGCTTTGTTGTTCATCTGGTGGCTGCCCTGAAGGAAAGTTGAAGGAAAGAGCAGGGTGAACCGTCAGACCGTGACGGACGTGCCAGCCTGCCAGGTGGGGCCAAGGTTGGGACAAGGAAAGAAAGAGCGGATGCTGTAATGCACAGCCCCGCTGACGTCATCAATCGGCCTTGTCTCGGCCGCTTGTTTTGTTCCTGACTACCATGGCTCGCAAAACTCATTTGAAAGCCCTGCCAGCAAACGACGTCGGAGCTGACCTCGAAGTCTTTGCGCAACTCATCGGGCTTTCGAGGAAGCATTCCTCTCAGCCAGAGGAACTCGTCCTGCAAGTTTCTCGCCTCCTCGGCATCCCCGGTGGGTACGCTTTGGATTCTAGAAGTTAAGTAGCTGAGATATAACAGACTGTAATACATCTCGGGGGCTTAAACAGTGTCATGCGGAGCTTGACACCATCTCGTCTACGCTGGACAAGGTGTATGTTAGAACCAGATTATTTTCTGTGGCCAGCGAGTCCGCAGACCGTCTGGCCGCCGTCGTCATCGCCATTTATGGGCGCATGAGATTCGACAACATCCTCAGGAAACGCGTCTTTTATGAAACTCGTGCGTGTACCTTCCAAGAAATACAGAGACTAATAGATCTCGTAGACTTTCTCGAGAAAGCCACCTCGCTGCTACACTCTCCGAGTGCACGCGAAATCGTCATGAAAACGCTCAGCGAAATGACTCATTGCAAGGACACCAAGATCTCGACCGATCTTTCCCGGTTTGCGCCGACCATCCTCGACTGTCTCGAGTCCAATTTGGATCATCTCAAGTTTGTCGAAAAGGCGGTTTGCGTTCTAGCTCACAGCATCGGAGAGCTTTGCGGGTCCGATGATGTATCACCCGATCCCGAAATCGTCCAGATCTTTCCGCGAGTGCTTCGAACTCTACTCAGCGTCGTCCGCCTCCCAACTTGCACCTCGGTCATCTTTGGCCACTTTGTCGGCTTTTGCTCCCAAACCAGCCTTCATCAGGCCAGCGTATTCCTCGCCACTCCCGATTCGCTCGACTTTCTCGTCGCCTGCTCTCGGAGTAGCGATATCCGTACTCGGGTTTTCTCGCAACGTTCCCTCATCGACTTGTACTCTACCCTGGAGAGCAATCAAGCCGAACAAACGATCCCTCTCGCTTCTGCGCCAGCGTCCGTTCGTCAAGCGCTGCAGGGCGTCTCGGAGTCTGAAGATACCAAATTCAAGAAGGAATACGCCGCCTTCATGCAGCTCGGTAATACGTTTTTAACAGAGCCACAGCACTCGCATTTGGATCTAGGCCGGCAGCTTGTGGACCAGATCCTGTGCAACGAGGGGCTCGTTCGCGAATGCCTTGCAAAGACTGGGCTGTGTCGCGATATGCTGCCGGCTTGCGAAGCCGCGCTTCGGAGTAGCGGAGCGGATGTCAAGGCGGATATGCTTCATTTGCAGGGTCTGCTGTGCGGCAAAAAGTGGGAAGAAGCCTCCCAATTTTCACGCCGATGCATAAAGCGGAATCCGACCGAGGGGTTCTTCTACTACGTCTTGGCCGCGGGCGGGCAGATGGGCATCCGGTCCATCCTCTTTGCGGACAAGGCACTCCGAAAATGCCGACCCATGTCGTATACCATCCGCAACAGCTGCCACTACCTCGTCAGCTGTGCGTCGCATGGTATTATTGTGACGATGGCGCACGGGCTGAGTGGGTGTGTACGGGAGCTTCATGGATTGATGGATAAGGCTGCAGCTAATACGAGGGACTTCCTCGCTACCGCCCAGCCTGATCATACGCATTTGCCTGTCATGACAGCGTACTCGAGTTTTCTCGATTTCATCTCGAAGGGACATACTTTGGGCGAGGGGGGATTCAAGGTGAGCCGCTCCATACCACGTCAGCGATCGTCTATTCAGCTTCTCGTAAATAGAGTGCTGAGGAGAGATTCTCCCTTGCGTGCGACCTCGCACGATGTTCACCCCTCGGCTTTCTGCCAGACAAAGCCTGCCTCGCTCTCGAGCAAATATTCACCCGCATGCCGAACGGGTGGGAAAAATGGGGCCCGGCCATCTCCAAACATCTCGCCCGACAGTATCGTGTTCCTCCCATCGAGGACGACGCTCTGACCGCGTGGATGGAGAACCTGGACCCTCTATCCGAATCGGATTCCGAGTCGTTTTATTTTCGAATTCGTGGGGTTAATCCTGGGGAGGAGAGGTATGGACCGGCGCAGTTGAGGTGTTGTGCCATGTGCAATACGGCGAGTGTGAAACTCAAGCAGTGTGCTGGGTGTGGCAAGACGAGGTGCGTGTCTCGTCATGGTTACTTGGGAGCAAGCTGATTTTTGGGCAGGTATTGTAATGATGCGTGCCAGAAAAAACATTGGAAGGTGCATCGAGAGGAGTGTAAGGCTAGTAGAGCGACGGAATGAAATCTTTGATAATGTATTGCTCCATGTCAACGTGTGAATGGCCGAAAGAGGGATGGACGTAAGTAGGAGTGCTTCCGAGAGGTCGAGGGCCCTAGCATGCATACTGAAATACAGCAGTTCCATCTATCGGGCCGGCGGTGTAATCTCCTCGGTCGGTCGCGTTCACAGTCTTTGGTTTCGAGAGCATCAGAACGCAGGCCTGGGTCAGTGAATTACTCAAGCTAGGGTCCGTGGCAGCAGTAAACGGATCGGACGAACCACATAAGATTGCGTGTTGGTCAGATTGGAATGAAGATCAAATATAGTTGAACTTCACAGGAATAAACCGCGGTAATACTCGCCGCGGAGCGGTACTGCCCAATTGAGGTACTGCAGGGTAATGCAGCAGCAGCACCACCGATCGCATATTATCCTGGCTCAGTCCCCAGAACTAACAAGGAAACAAAGAAGCAACCTGTGTGTCACAGAGGGGAAAATGGAAGTCGCCTCTGCGTACAGCAGTGGCTGCCCACGGCCAACTCTTTCATGGTCACCGTCACTAACACCGCCGTAGATTGCCGCCCCCTTGCCGGCGGGGGAATATGTCCCTGGAGAATGGAAGGAGGGATCCGATTCCGAAAGCGTCGCGTCGACTCGACTCGGCAACTGCGGCGGAGATCAAGTACATAATACAATGCGACCGAGGATTTGACAGGCTGTACATTTTGCGTTAGTAGCGCCCACGCAAGTCAAACTGCCAGGATTTTGACGGATAGGGATACCGCAGAGTGAGAGAAAAGATTTCAGAGAATGGAGAGAGGAGTGAAAAAGTTCCGATTGTGCCGCTGGTGATCTTTTTGCGCGCGCCGCCGCCGCCGAGTCCGAGTCTGTCCGAGTCGTGGGTAATATGTACATCTGTATGTTGCTGCGGCGGCCGCGGTGAAACTGTTCAGAGAAGATCCGTTGAGGTTATCATGTCCTGGGAGAGATAAAACAGGAGCATCGGCCACTAAGTAGGTCACTCGGGCGGAAAAGAGAATCATGGACTAGTCGAAGTGGAGTTGCGGTTTGACAGTGGCGCACTTCTGCCGCCGCCACAGTGGTTATTGGAAGTAAGGAGTGTCACGGCATTAGCTGAGCACAGAGCAAAGAAGGAACTCTTGGACGGGAGATGATGAGAGCAAGATGAGAGTTGGAAGCAAGCGGCCGCTGGCGATCAAGGATTGATGCGTACATTTGCTTTGTCATGATCCGGACTCCTTCAGAGTCCTTCCTCTCACCTCGGCGCCGAGCTTCCCAGACGCGGGCTTTTTGACCGACCAGGCGACTCCTGAAAAAAAATGTTACCGACAGGCGTAGATAGAAACTCCTAGAGCAGGGCTGGACTCCAAGGAGTCTCGCTTGGGGAAGACAACTACTGGGCTTTGACTGGGCTCCGAGAACGCCGTTTCGAAGAGTGGGCTGAATGTCATCCGGAACCGTCCGGTACCCTGCTCAGCTCACCCAACTATTGCTGACGGAAAACACCCCCAGGGCACCCGTCAACATCAGGACCTGGAATTCGAAACAGCGATCTTGCGCCGCGACGTTCCTAGCTGCCATCCGCAAGTAAGTACAGAAGGCTCACGCTTGGACTTGTTCGCGCCCGACGCGGGACCTCATCAACAGCGTCCTCCCGCAAAAGGAAAATTACCCTTCGCGGCCAGGGCAACTAAGCTTTACATCGGTATTCTAAGCCACACATCTCATCGACTGCCGGACCGCATGGAGACTGCAGAACTCTGTTGAACTACTAGCTCAGTTTTAGAACATTCACGCTGTCGACTGGGCATATGTTCGAATTCCCTGGCCGGGCAAGTCTTTCCGAAGCTCATGATCTGCGTGTAACGTACTTACGGCGGGAGAGCTATCCCGCGAATTGTCGCACCCACAATTGGTTCGTTCTCGGGTCTTGGAAGAAGTGCGTTGGGCGCGTGCAATATTGCGTGCTCGGGACATCGCGCGCCCTGAGGCTGCTTAACTTCGCTCCCGTTCGTCATGTGCTCCACGCCGTTCTTACCGTAGCGCCTGTCACGACGACCAAATATTCGTTGCTTCTCCGCGAGGTTGCGCTGATTGTAACTGAATATAGGAAGGCTTGGCGACGTTTCCCTTCCTTTGCAATCTACGGACGCAGAAACAACGTCCACATGACGCGTTATAAGATTTTGGCGCCAGGTATGTTCTGTCAGGTCAGGTGGCCGCTGCGGTTGTCTACTAGAGGGTGTGATATCATTCGTACCTTACTCAAATTTATACCTGCCCAACTCAAAACTGCGGTAGCTGGCAAAAATACTCGACTCTTCGGCGTGCGACGAATCCAGGTCGGGCGCTCAACGTTCAATCAACTATGTAAACCTCTGTCAGGCACCGCTCGAGCCGGCTCGTATGCTGTATATTTTATCGAGCTAACCACTACTAGCTTACTAGGCGGTCGAACGGACCCAAAGAATTGGAAATAAATTTAAACGAGTGCCATGATCCAGTCCTCCGTGCGAACCTCGGGATATCCACTCAAACAAGGTTGCAGTGGCCTGTGCAGATAAATATGTACATGTCGGGCGGATGGCGGATGGCGGACCGAATCGCCCTGGACATGTTTTTGTTTTTGGGTGTGTGATTGAATGCGGGTTGGTAATGAGGTAGAACATAAACAGACTTTTTCATTGAGAGCGGCGAAAGATCGTTCATGGCAGGGAATCATCCGACTATCAGGCTCTGAGTTGAACACTCAACCACGGAGATTAGCAGGGATGCCACAATCCGTCTGTCGATTCCAAAAATTCCAACCAAGTCTAATAGACGGTTAGATGCACTGCATGGCCTAGGCACCTACCTATCATATCCAAGAACCGTGTCGGGATCAGGACCGAAAAACCGCTACCAATGGTAAAAGTCGAGTCGAATGCAACTCCCGGGTGCAGAGGCGGAGTGAGTGCCGACGACGACGACCGGCAAAATACAGAAGGAGAATGCGACCCGTTCCGAGGCCGAAGTGAAGTTGTGAACCCACAGATAAGCAGGCAGGCAGGCAGGCAGGAATCATCCTGGGAGGAAGTACATACTTTGCATTCTCTGGCCAACGTCCAGATTATTGGGGTTGCGCTTCTTCGTCCCTCCCAGGAAACGAGATCATGGCGCCCCCAAAATTTGGGGGTTTGTCGGTGGTCTGGGCTTGAGAAGAATACTACTTACATGTAATCCAATCGGAGCGCGGAAATGAGTCGCACGTAAAGTCGCTCGCGAGGGCGTGCCGCGTGAGTGTGGGATTTCCGGCCGAGATGAATGGAAGATACGGAAGGGGTTCAAGAAGCCGCTGGGAATAAAGAAGGGGCGATAAGCGCAGAAGCCTTTACGACTTGTTTTCAAGATATCTACCGATGGAAGAAGAAATTTTTAAAGGTAACCGGTGGATCATCATCTTGTCGAATGTGTGTGAAGTCCACACGTTCTGTGAATTTTGAACGCGACGAAGAAGGTGGTTTATATCCGCCGCCGCCGTCCTTATCTACTAGAGCAGTTAGAGTCGAGCGAAGTCCTTCTAGCTTGCGTGGCGTAACATGAAGAAGAAGCTATCGGCAACTCACATTCCACAGGCTGCGACCTGTTACGACGCGTCCATAGGCCATATTTCCGTCATCTTGAATGCCGACACAAAGATCTTCGCGCCATGAGTGCATGAATGGCAGAAGCGTTCGGGTCATGCAAACATCTCCGTATATCTCGAGTCGGAGGCACAGGCCCGGATTGATTGGGATTTCGAGCATCTCTACGCTCTTATCTTCCAGCTTCTGGATGAGTAATTTGCCAATTTGGGCCATGGAGCGACTCTGCCAACGTGGACGCCGGGAAATCAAGAAACTGGCCGCCCTGGAGGTGGATAAGATCACCGGACCCCGGATTCGCGCCTAGCTAGCCGTAGCTGGAGCGGAGAAAAGTAACGACGCCGAGGACGTGTTCGTGAGGCGGCACATTCGCGAGGAGAGGGGATGGTGGTGGTCAAGAGCCAGTAAGCGAGTGACGGTGATGCGAGCTCCACTGCCGTTGATGGCTTCATTTGTCTTGTCCCCCTACCACCATCACCGGCTCCAAGCGATTCTCTGGCTCGCTGTCTACGAGAAGAAAAGGCAGGCTACCGTGACTGGTAGCAACTCCATGAACTCTCCTGCGCTCACTGCGGACTTGTCGCCCAAAGCCAAGCGGCCCAAGCCATATAACGACACGCAATTCAAAACTCGGGTCCTTGCCAGATGTATCAAATAATCAGGGCCATCCGCCAAGCAGCCCATCGCACATTGATCTTGCACCATTTCCTCGCCTTCAAGCCACCTGCCATCTGCGACGACGCTGTTCTGCACACATGTGTCAGAGGTCTTGTGTATCATCCCGTGAAATCAATTGCAAGGCTCGGTATTCGCGACCTGCTCGGAATCCTGCACTCTGCTCCAAAGGGGCAGGACGATTAACGCGGATAGCCTAATTAGTGGTCCCACCGCTCTGCCCCGCGCTGCGCAGCTCGGTTCGTCCTCAGGGGGCGCGGCGGCGGCGGCTAGACACACGTACACTTTGGCTGGTCTTGGAAGTATTCCTCATGGAGCGCAAGGTCCGTGACAGTATCTGCGCCGCCCAAGGCTTTGTGGCACGACGGCGTGGTGGCGGCACTCGACGCGCGCAATGTGGTACATTTTTGAAACAGGGTTCTTGCCGGTGCTTCAGTGAATCCGAAGGCTGGAGTCTGGACGGTGTCTGGTTCGCCCTAATTCTCTGCTTCAAACACAACCAGCGTTGACCTATCTTCGCACAAGGTTCGCTTCTCTGCGCCACAATCATTTCTCGGGTCTTCAAGAAGAATTTCTTGCGTAGCCCACAAGACTTGAATGCTCGGTACATCCCGACGTGCCTGCTCCAAACCACACGAAAATATCGCTCGCCACCGCTTAAACGACTGTATTATCCTGGGTCATGTGGTTCACAGGCTTGAATGCCGCTAGACCCGCCTGTATTCATGTGGGGATAATAGTAAATATCCTCCCGCGAATCGTACGACAAGGTGAATTTAGTCCCGCCGTGCGATCCGCAAAGGTTACTTTACCGAGCCCGACAGGGCATCGGGTTCCTGGCTTGATGAAATCTTGGTCTGGTCCTAGTCTTGTTTTTTTCTGGCGGGCTTCCGACAAGACAAGACAAGTTTGTGTGCCTGCGTACCCAGGACCCGGGCTCGGGGTACCCCGAGGTATGGTGTCAGGTGCCTGTCCTGCGAGAGACGATTTTCAGTCAGCTGACGTGTCCTGGTTTTCTGTTGCTTCGCGATAAGGTTTATTTCTGTGCGGTGCGTTCGTTCAATTGGACGACCCACGGTTACTTGAAAAAACAGTGAATACTTTCTGCGACTGACTTCCAGGCCGGAAATCTGGGCCGAACAGTTCTGTTCGGCCGGGCACGGGACGATCAGAAGCAGAGAGACTCCGAGATCTAGTTCCGCGATCGGAGGCAAATGCCGTGTTAGGCGAGTCGGTACGCGAACGGTGTTTAGCTGCAAGACAGATTGATTAAAAATGATTTTTTCCTTGTTGCAGCGTCGGCGCCCGACGTGCCAAGGAGGCAAGTTTCCCGAAAGCGATACATGCCTGCTGCGCTTCGCACGATACCAACCCTCTTCCCATTGTCCCATTGTTCCACGGTGCCTCCTGCGCGTGCCCGGTGGTATAAATTTATACAGCAGGAGGTAGGTTGAGCGCGGTGCCGTCACCGATGCTGTCCATTGAGATTCATTTCACAAGTGACCCGGCCATCTAAACAATCCGTAATGGGCCTTAGCGCGCTTCTTGTCACATTGCACGATGCTGTCGTGTTGCGAAGCAAAGCCAAGCCTCATCTGGACCCGAGTCACATTTCCTGATATGATGGCGTATAGAGCGAGGTATAAAGGGCGCGTCATCCATACACCGAGTGAGTACCTTGCCCCCCCTTCCCGAATCCCTTCTCTCACTTGCTACGTACTTCGACAAATGCTACAAAGCCCTCTCCCATATGTCCTCGAAGACCGCACGGGTGCCCATACCACGTCCGACTTTGACGACATCTACGACCGGCTGTTCTTCCACGTTGCCACCGCGCCACAGCGCTCGGGGAGCAGCGCGACGATGATATACACCATGCCCCGCCGCGCGTCGAGGCATCGAGATTCACAGCCCATACAACCACACGCCTGCTGCCGTGTGTGAGTTCTGCCTGACGGGAGTCTGGGGACGGTGTCGTTTACGCAGCCGGCGGGGACGTTGACAATTCCGATGGGCAGTTATCTGAGGAGGACGTCTCTTTTTGGGCGGTGAGTCGATTAATAGCTT
Source organism: Roridomyces roridus (assembly GCA_029378245.1). Lineage (NCBI taxonomy): Eukaryota > Fungi > Basidiomycota > Agaricomycetes > Agaricales > Mycenaceae > Roridomyces > Roridomyces roridus. Next base: position 124,693 of record JARKIF010000091.1, read on the forward strand.
CTGGACTCTTTGCGGGCGTGGCGGCGGGGCCCGGAGTCAATGCGGGAAGCCAAGGATCGAAGGCTGATAGTGAGCCCCACAGCTCGTTATCGCGCAAATTCATATGTTCGGATGGACGGGAGTACCAAGTGGTCGTATCGGAGTGTAGAAGGGCAAGAGTGGACTGTGTGTCTTTTTTTCCTTTGTTGTCGTCGAGATGCTCATCGAGGTTCAAACAGTGCACAAATAGTGAAAATTATCTGGTCGCACACTATGACCTCAAACCGGCCGATTGTGCGTGCCTTTGGCGTGTCCGGCAACCGCCTTACGATATACGAAGCCTTTGGGCATCTCTCCCTCGGTATTCGCTCCACTGTCACTTGTCTTTGTGTATTTCTGACCTTTTTCTCCTGAAAGAACTCGTCGCTTCACTGACGATACTGCGACATATGGTACGAGGTGCTTCTGCATTGTGCTTTTGTTCGCTTACCAGACGTGCAGAAACAATACAATCTCTGACGCGGAACCCACGCGGGGCGCGGGCGTGCTGGATCCGATACGTCGGGCTTCTGATGCCGCCGACGACGACGACTGAGTATTTATCCACCCCAGCACTGATATCCTACTGCAATAATCCTCTCTCATACCGCATTTTGTATTCTTATCCACACTCAGCATTTCATCCCTGGAACTCATTGACGTGTCTGTTTCTTTGGGAAATACGTCTGATGCGATTCGCTTGAGGTGACGACTTCTTTTCACTCGAAGCTTCTGAGTCCAGACTGCTCGCCGGAGTACACACTTTTCGCCAGCCGAAACCGTGTCATCATTTCTCTTTGAGAGGGGCAGAGCCATCGGCGGTGAAGGGGGGAGGTGTCATGGTGATGGTTGCCAAATCCGGCAGTAGCCAAACATAGACCAAATAATCGAGCCCTCATCTTTCTTCTCTTCCGCTCGCATGCGATGGCGTCCCAGCAGCCGTACGTCCAGACCGGCGAGCCACTCAACGACTTTCTGCGGTCCTTCTGGCAGCGTCAGATTGACGCCGCAGAGCAGGAGACGCCCGACTACCGTCACCCACCGCTGCCCCTCGCTCGCATCAAAAGGTGATGAAGAGCGACCCAGATGTCAAAGTACGCCTTTCCCGTGTTTCAAACCGACTCGGGGCGTTGAAATACAGTGTTGTTAACCATAGATGATCGCAGCCGATGGTATGTCACTCTCCTGGTACTCGATTGGCTAGACTCTCGCTCGATAATCTCGTGTAGCACCGATTTTGTTCTGCAAAGCGTGCGAAAGTGCGTTGTGTCTTGGCTC